>VALG01001432.1:0-11860 GCA_009835305.1 Ipomoea purpurea
GGGTACCGCAGAGTCTGCTATGCCGCTGCGCTCGAGTACCCACGAGCGTTCGCAAATTAGGTGTCCGTTGTGCTGGGCTGATAGCGCCTCACCATTGGGGAATGTCAATTGATGAGCGGCCGGGTTTAATTTGTATTAGAGTTCGGTAGTTGGAGGGTTTGTTTGCCTAATTATGTTTAATGGTATTGCTGAATCTCACAATGGATCCCTGATTGTGTTCGGAAATATGTTTCAAACTTAATGTGCGGAACCACCATTGTATTCAATAAATGATTAGTGGATTAGTATTTGTGTGCAGGTCCCCTTACCACCCACACGCTATTACGTCCCCTCACATCATGGCTCTATGTTGTCTATCAGTGTTTTGGCAGCCTTACGCGGAATTTAGACGCGTATAGATAGGAACTCCAGAAACACATATGCTTTAAGACACGAGGTTTATAGTACACATATTTAAAGAAGCGCACAACACGAGCAATGAACGAGGACGATTACGAGGATCAAGCTAAATATACGAGAATAACGAACGGCACATCTAATCTATCTGTATATTAAAAATTAAATCCATACATATCAACACACAAGTCATACATGATGATTGGTTTCTCCCGAAACGATAGATACCAAACGACATAGACATATTCCATGAGCGATATGCATTTTTTGAGCCTTATTGGTTTTGCATTATATCTAATTTTATAAGCGAAGCTAATTTATATCATTCTGGGATGGCTTCGTTCTTCTATATTTACTTAGAGTACTTCTGGTCAACGAATTTTTACACAGAAAACCACCGTGTAGGTCGAGGTCAGCATACACACAAATTTTAATGTACAAGATAGTATATTGAAACACTCTGTCTCACATCATCCGGAATGGATCCACAGCCTAGTATTGCGTTAATTGGATCGCTAATAACACTGCGGATCAGACACCATTGTTTTAATTCGACGAAGATGCGATCCACATACACAATAGGATTAGTTCGAATATCCCTCGATCGTGGCGTCGTATCACAGTGTACACTACTCAGAATCATCGGGTTCCAGAGCTTAGACCGATCTGAGTCACTCTATGGCTATAACGGTCCGCTTAATTAACCAATGTAGCTATTGGGGGGAAAGCCGCTACAGAAGAAGAGATAAATTCTTATATGGAATGAATGATGCGCCTTTTATGATTGAGGACAGGGGTTACTCGCTTCAATTACTTATATAATTCCTATTGGGCTATGAAGAAGAGTCTTTCTTCTTTTATGTTAGCTTTTCTCGTTAGAATCTTTCTTTGAGTTCTCTCCTAGGGGAGTTAGTATTTATTTTCTATTGCAGTGCATCCATTTGGGTGAGTAGAGTAGGATTATTTGTGGTGGGGGATTCTAGGTGCCTTCGCTCTAAAGTTCCCTAATTGTATTTTATGTATTTTATATTGGTTAGTTTTGGGTTGTGCGCTAATCTTCAGTGATGGAAGCATTGTAGGGTTGGGTTTTAAGGCAGATGTGGTGAAGGGCCGCTACTCGGAACCATAGAGACGGAGCACATGGGTCTTTCTCTCCTATTGGATGTGTCCGATTATCGATTTATAGTGCATGACTTATTATTGCTTCGGTCTTTGGGTCTATTTTTGATTAGTATACTATTAGTGTATGTAGGGGATTTTGATTAACACGGGTGGTTACAAGAATTGTTCCTTGTGTCTCTTGCATGGGGATTCTGTCTGAACGTGGGTGAAGGTGTATTCAGTAGTGAGGGCGGAGAGCGGTGGACTGCGGTTTTTCCCGTTGGGCGGGTCAGGGGGAGTCTGATGGGTTCTCCTATGAGGCAAGTCGGGCTTGGCTTCTTGTTCCTGGCCGTGTTGTTTTATCGTGATTGACACGGTAATTTCTGTCGAATTTTTACTTATTATTTTGTTTTTTATGAAAAGCGAGTTGTGTTTTCGATGGTTATGAAGGTTTATGGTTTTTTGTGCCTGTTGTCTTATAATCTTGTATTTTATTTTTTGTGATTAATGAGGTTTTTTTTATGATATCTATACATTTTTATCAATGGAGTTGTTTTGGGAATTTTTGCCTAGAAAGCTATGCATTAATTAATGAGGTTTAAATACTACCAGCATTTTTATCCTCGAGATATAAGAAAGTGTTGCGGAGTACCTTTATATTAGATTGGTTGAAGTTTCCGTGAAAGTCTGATCACATCATGCAGATGTCTCCGATAGAGTATTTTGTTATATATATTTTGAGTAAGTTGGCTAGATATAGTGGTATGACTTAGTTTAGTCTCGAATTAGATGAAATAAATTATGGTATATTGATAAGATGTAATGGGGTGGTCGGTCATCTACTTATAATACTGAGGTATACATAAGATGAATACTGAATAGGAATTTATAACGCTTGTCGACATTGCGCTTTAACAGTAATAGGAGCGATATAACATATAGGAATTATCCGTCGAGTATCACAAAGTGAAAATTGACTCCTGTATGTTTAGAGTTCCCAATTGAATGGTGTTAATAATAGTTGGTAGATCGACTTCGGTGATCGTTTTTACATGAGTTGGGCTCGTAAACATAGAGTCCAAACGAGCATTAGTACCCAAAGGTTCAAAGAGGTATTTGGGGTTTTCTTAGTCAGATCGCTAGGTAGATTTTGAGGCATAGTTTAAGGAGAAATGGATGTGGGAGGACAATTCGAACTCATGATCATAGATTCCATACCCATGTGGAATCTCCAAAACAGGTATCTATGACGTAAGAGCCTTCCTTTTGTTTATCGGTGAGAACTCTCACCCATAGTAAGTTTCAGATTACGAAATCCCATGGAGTGGACACCGGAAGGGACTTTTCTTGGTCATCTCAAGTCATCTCCTCTTCACAGGTCCAATATGGCAATTTTCCAAACAAAAGTCGTGGTGAAGCCAGATATAAGAAGTTTATATGTTTTTCCTGGTACTTCCGATTTCCAAACGTAGTGCAAGATATATGAAAGCGCCACATAAAACTATCGTATTGGATTTGGAGAGTAAACTCTCCGATAACGAAAATATAGTTATTGACTTGATGCTCCGGTAGTCAAACAGGAAACTAGGTACATAAACACGTTAGCAATTTGATCCGATCCCAGTTGAAATGATTATCCTGTCAAGATACTTACATTGTAAGGATAGTGGGATCTAGTTTTGAAGATATCCTGAGAGGATAATACTGGTAGTTTATTTTGAGTGGAGTTAGCTAACGTATTCCCACTCCGTGACAGGTTAATTAACGATTCCTGAATTTATAGTATATGGGGCGAGGAGCGAGAGGGTTAGGGTGAAGTTTTGAATAAACATGATCTAAGTGCAATCCAACTATTGATTCACTAGGGACATGTGTAGTGCACATCTTGGTAGTTAAATTGAAGGAGCTCCGGGACTGAGAGGCGGAGAGTGGTTTGTTATAAGGTTTTTATATCACGTCACCTTAGTCTGTCAGATATTTTTCCGCAGTTTTTTTCCATGATTGCTGGATTGGTACATAGGGTAATCCATAAAGAGGATCGATAGATCACAATGGATTAATGGTCGATTGTTGGGCTCTCTTGTTCTGATCGTGATTTGGCTGCGGTCTTATCTCTGGTAGAGAGTATAGTTAAGTCGGAGACATTCTTTTATTGGGTCTCTCGTTCGGAGTGCAGAGTCTGAATATACAGACGCGATGGCACAATCAACGAGTGAAGTATGTGGATCACACAACCTTTTGTATGAGTCTGGATTTCAAAGTCCAATTCCTGCAAAGTTATGGTGTGATAACCAAAGCTGCTCTTCATATTGCATAATAAACCCACGGTGTTCCATGAAACGAACTAAAGCACATAGAAATTGGATCTGTCATTTTGTACATAGAAGATACAACAAGGGTTATATCTCCACAGGAATTTGTGAAGACAGGGAGACACAACTTGGGGACTTATTCACTGAAGGCCCTTACTGGAACCCGAGTCCAGTTATTTGTGTAGTTACAATGGGGTTGGGCATGGGGATTCAGAGGGTGTTGTCGTTTTGTGTTTCAAACTTGTAATGTTGGGGAGTTTGGGTGGGATTATTGAGCGAATATAGGTTTACTCGTGTTGTTGAATGGATTTTGAGCATTATGGCGCGTGAGAGGGAGTTTGTTCTTTAGAAACTAAAATATGTCACGCATACTATTCTATTATCCAGAAAGTTTCTGATGAGTGGTGTTATCAAGTCTTCAGGGGTGAGGGTTAAGGTGTGATGTGCTGTTGTCTATAACCCTAAAGACACCCATAGAAGATGGTGTAGCAGTATTGAGCTTATTTATCACGTAGTTTACTTATCAACTGCTTAACATCAACAAATCAGCTCACACAGATTCCAAACTGTCAAATAGTCAATCATAAGGTGCGGGCCACTACTCTACGGAATATATTTGGTTAATCGGTGATAAATTAATTTCGTTACTTGGGTTTGGGTTGGTTAGTCTGGATTGGCATTTTTTTTTTGGTTGATTAATTGTTAAAGTTTGGATTTTGATTTCGAGTGTGATGTTTCTGCTGGTTTTTTGAGACGGCGGAGGGATGTTTTGTGTGCAGGATTTGCTTTCCCATCTTTATTACTTGTATTTTGGTTTTCTTTTTGATTTCTTAGGTGAGGTGTGTTTGTTGATTAGATGCTTTTATGTTATTTTGTTGTTTTGTTTTTTTTTTTTTTATTATTGTTTTTTCTGTTGTGTATTGACATTTTGATTAACTTTTGTTGTTAAGGATGAGATTGGCGGATGGCGTTGTGTATTCGGTTCTGCATGTGAGTGATTCCTTTTGTTTTTTGGTTTGATTAGGAGTGTTTTAGGGTTGTTTGTACGATTTCATTGAAGTTTTAGAGGTGTTTTTATGTTCGTAGGTCTTCACCGGGGGGGAGAGGGATTGCTGACCGGTTTTGGTTTTGAGCGTTTTTATTAGTTGATTTTAAAATCTGTGGTGTTACCAGAACCTGGTTTTATTTCTCCTTCTTGAAAGGAGTTCGTCCTCCAGGATCATCTTCAGGACATTGGCAGCTCTTCTGTTTTATTCAATGTCTATGGCATTTTTCTTGGGATGTGGCGATAAGTCATTCCCATCATCATCCTAGCAGTGGCACCACCACACGTACCCTTACGTCTTGACACCCACATGGAACATTTCACCTTCTTCATGGTAAATTCCTCGCACATATTAAATTTAGGCATCTTGTTTGAAATTGTCAACAGGACAACATCTTTCCTCCTAAGTGCTTTAAGGTAAATAAAACAGAAGATTCATGGAACTATCAAAGTAATGATTTAGATGTATTATGTGGTAAGTGACAATCTGAAATAAGATTCTACATCTTTTTTTCTTCTTTGCCAATGAAAATATCCATGCAAAAACATATCAACTCCTTTGGAATCAAAGTCCGATTTAATGTAATCAACATTAGATCATTACCAGAATAAGAAAAATTGCAATCATTGACTTTGAACAAAACCCCTTGAGCAGTAGTTTTCAAATGTGCACTTATAATTTCAGTGATTCCTTATCTCTATCAAATAAAGTTTTAGTAAAATCAAAAGAAATCTTGGATATATGGAGGCAACATTCTAACATTAACAAGATCTTTAAAAAAGGTAGGTCTTTAATAGAAACTTGGTACTCATAATGAAGATCCATGAAGAGTACCAATTGGGCCAATCACAAAGCCCAAGAGTAACAATTGGGCCAATCACAAGCCCAAGTCCAAATGATGCGGCCAACATAATGAAGATCCATTAAGAGTAACAAATTGGGCCAATCACAAGATTCAAGGCCAAATCAGCTTTATTATTTGTGGTCATCATTATTTTAAATTGTTTGGAATTAAAGAGAAAACACTAGTTAGTATTTAGAAAGGATTCCTTAAACCCTTTCAAAATAGGACTCTATTTACTTGTTTTCTAGATTAGGTTTAGACTCTTTTTCCTATTGTATTTTAGGATTGCTACCCCTATACCTATAAATAGGGCACATCAATATCAGTTCGAGAAGGCTTCAATTCAATAAATTCTTAAGTTTTTCTTTACACTTGTGTGAACCTTATGGTTAATTTGTGGATTCAATTAGAGGCCTAGTCGTGGACTCGACTAGCAATTGATTCATGGAGTGCTCGAATCAATCTTACTTCTTCAACCTTAGATTTAGGTTGTGGACTCGTTCTTGAATCGAAGAGAACTAGATCCGACTCTAGTCGATTGAAGATTGCATCATCGAGGTACTTGAAGCTACATGGGATTCTTCCAAGTCTTTGAGGATTCGAGACAAAGGGTTTCTCGTGAGGTTTAAGGTATTTCGATCCATCTCTATCTTTATTTGAGAGCAATTCTTGGGACAATACCCCATCTTCTTTGAACCTTGGACTAGGTTCATATCAAGACTCATGTGAATTACCTCTACAGCAAATTAACACCATCAATTGACTTCTAAAACATACAGATTCAATTTTATATCGAGAAAATTGTCCTAAGTAGTGTTATCTCCTAATTAGTGTTATGACTTGTCGCCTTCTGGAAAAAATTCTATTCAATATTCATGTATTTATACACTTCAAGTATAGGGTGAGAACTACCTCATATCATATATAATTATTGTCATAAGAGCGAACTAAGTTTTAGCTATAACAGGTGCAACTTATCAAAAATTAAAATAACAAATACTCATAGCATCTTGCTTTGAAGGCTTATCACAACTTCAAAATTTCTAAAATAAAGGTACTCCCAACACGTTTTATTATTTCAGTGAAATTCATGGTAGTATATATAGTCTATTTCAATTCCCATGTTCTCAATTTTCTCATGACAAAATGTTATCATATCAAGACTATACCTCATAATTCATCCAAAGAAATATAGAATACAAGAGGTATAAATTTGACCAACAGGCAGCAACTATTAAAACATGGATACCTCATACCATCGTGAATAAATAACTCGCGCATAAATATATGCAAATAATAAGTAAGAAATCGAGGAAATACCGTTCATCGACGATAAATTTCACATATTCACGGCCAGAACTAATCTGGAATGCCATGCTGATGCTGCTTTGATCAGAGGACTCGGTCGCCCATCGTCAATCACCGACTTGGCTGATACGAGGGAGGACAAAAAAAACTATATACTCTGTGTATTGATTTGAATAAAAAAAACTTATGTCTGCAGCATAACGTGACCACTGAGGACATTGTTCTTTGTTATAGATCAAGCTCCATACGCTTAGCCACACAAAGTCTCGAGTGCACTAGCCATTCCAAAAAGAAGATTAAAACCAGTGACATTCATAACTAAATGACCATATAATGTTAGAACTAAATAGTCTAACTATAATAAACCATAGTATACAAGAAACATGACCTCGTATGATAGCGGAAGCGTAGCCTTGTAGATCTCCAGCAATAGTTGATGTTCCTGTTGTGTTGCCTCTTAACGGTAGACCGTTAGCCATGTTTTGCCTCAGACCTGACTCAGAACCTAGATGGTGTATTGGTATCTACTGAGCAGCTCTGAGTACCTGATGTGATCCTCGGGCTGGAGATGAAGTTTGGAATCCTTGCGTTCTCGTTTGGTCCTCGGGTTTTTTCACGTCTTCTAGTAGAACGGAGCTGGCATGTCTCGGTTGTTTTGTGTGTGGTTCGTGTTAGACGGGATTTGGGTTGTGTTGCAGGAAAGGGTATGGGTTTTCTAAGATTGGGTTTTCGCCCACCTGGTTTTGAAGGTGATACGAAGAAGGAGACGCCACAAGGAAGAAACAGTCCTTGATAAAGTCGAGAAGTGTTGGAATTGAACTCAAGAATAAGGCACAAGGCACAAGTGAGTGCTCTTGTCTTGCTATTTTCTCAAAATATGATGTTGCTTACAAAGAGGATTAGGAGTGTTATATATACGGCTCCCTAGCATGCTCTTGCCTCAAAGACTAGGAACATTGGATAGTTTGGAATTCAAATATAGCACTAAAGTCTAACAAACAAACAACTAGACTACTTATTATAAAAGAAATAATATTGGCTACTCATTATTTGAATACTAATGGATAGTCAATATAGTTTATTTACTATCCATGTATTCGCATAGCCCAATTAAAATAATTGCCCTCCAACTGGACCGCAATTAGATTAACCGGCACCGCTCCTTGATCCCTCATCCAAAATTGACTCATATCCCATTGAGCGCTAAACTCAGCCCTCCAACACATCTTTGTTTAATGTTTAGCCTTTGCCTGTCATGGACCATCTACTAGGACTCGTAATGGGATCATCGCTTGTTCCTCAACTGTTACCGTAACTGTAACACCCCCAAACATTACGGACTTAAAGAGCAAGGTGCTTAACACCTGCAGATGCAAGCAACAAAACTAGCACAGCGGGGAAGATAAAAGGATAACTTGATATAAGAAATCAAAACCCGGTGTGTTATGACACGTATAACCCACATAGGTATACGCTGTATGGCGGACAATCTCAAGTGTAACTACAATCCCAAAACAACAACAACTACAACAATAAAGCAGTCTAAGATATGGGCACGCAGGCCACAAAAGCACTGGAATAACAGGGGAACAACAGGTTACTAATCTTACCGAGCTCTAGACATCAGCGGCTCAACACCTGAAAAGATAAAAGATAAACATTGGGGCAGACGCCCCGGTCAGCGAAAGATGCTGGTAAACCCACCAAATACGTTAAGTTAATCAATACACTATCGGTTAGTATAATAATATGAATATCCTAAATTTCCGAAACAGAATACATAAAAACATAAGTATAAAACCAAGATCAAAACAACGTAAGACTCACCACTCACAGGAAAACACAGAGGGAACACATCCCAACCACAAAACAACCACACACACAAACATATAATGACTTCACAAATCAGACAACACATGCCAAGACAACCACGATACATCCGTGAACAATACCACACCGTCACACGATAGAAGGGAACTCACCACACACCGGCTTCACAAAGCCCTCGTGACAATCACCCAATGCAACGGAGTGATATGCCTTCCTTATGCCATGTTCAACCTTACTGGATACCCCCATCCTTGTACTTTTCTGATTGCCACGCATTACTCCGGACAAACCCCTGTACAACAAGGTCCAACTTGTTACCTCCAAGGGGACCGTCGTCAACCCCACCATTATCACCACCATCAACGAAAACCCCTTACCAATTCTTGCACAACAGGCCCAGATAACACAATGTTATCTCTCCCAAAACACGTGGACTCTGGCCACCTCCATGAAATTCACGCCAAGACCACCACCAGGACCTGCTGCAATATCTCGTGGATGGATCAGACGTCACATACCAACTAACGTGCAATCCAGGTTGAGCCACACACGCCACCACCACAACACTCGAAACAAACAACGGATTGCAAGAATAATGTAGGGAACATAAACTCATAAAGAGAAATGGTCATCACCCCCAACGGACAACGGACGCACCTAGCATACGATAATAACTAGCAAGCTCAACAAAGAGGGAAACTCAAGATATTCTCGAGAACTACACAAGACACCCACACGGTTCAATGAAACACAATGTTGAACACTTAGCACGATACACAACACCAAAGATCCTACATGGATACCTATCAAGGAAGCTCTAGACCTACGAAACATCAAGAAGACACTCAAAGAGAATCCACAAAAAACAACGGGAAGTCAAAAGATTAAAGACCAAGACAAACGAAACATGGGGAACAAATCCCATCACGAAACCCAACATATACCCCGCGGGTGGACCCACGGGTAGCCCCCCCACCCGTGGTCCCGCCACGGTACACAACCCACGAGGCAACGTTCCCCGCGGGTAGGCCGGCGGGTGGTGCCCCGCCCGCCGTTCCGCCCACGGGTACGTTCCTGTACCACAACAAATCCCTTTCGGGGATTTTTCTCTCTCCAAACACAAATTCAAGTCCAAAACATGCCAAATCTCACCAAGCACAACAAAATGACTTGAAACCAAGGAATATGCCAAGCAATGGCACAAAGGAAACCTAAACACAAAGCTCTAGATATGCAATATCACAAGATAAATGCATAAGACTCTCACATTTCATACAAAAAGCAAATGGGAAGCCAAGAAATCTATATAGGGTAAGCAAATAGGTTTGTAGAGCATGGGTTACCTCTTGAAGACCAAAAAGATTTCTTCTTACACCCACAACAAGCTCTCCACTAAGCTCACAAGCTAAACCCACTTCAAGATCAAACCAAAGATTCATAAAGATCCAACCTTTAACAAAAAGACAACTAAGAAGGAACCAAAAAGACTAAACAAGCCTAGATCTTACCCTTCTAGATGCCAAAATAGAGGAAAGATTGAAATCTTGGAAGCAAAACTTCTGGAAACTTGACAAAAGGCTCTTTATTGGCTTAGAAGAACAAGCTACTCTTAGTATTACTAGGAGAGAAAGATGGAGATATTTTTCTTTTATAGAAATGTAAGGGGATGAAATTGAAGTAGTACTTTTATAGAGTTTAGGTTACAAAGAATAGTCATTGGTATTGAAAAGACAAGGTTACCTACGTTACTAACTCTGAAAAAAGTGTAAGAACAAAGGGAACTACTCTCAAAGCACAAGGTAACAACACCATCTTTAAAAGAATTAGACTTGTCAATTCTTAGTCTATTGAGTATCAAAAATCAGTGCTTGGAATCAATTCCTGAAAGAAATAGAATTCAATTACCAAAATTAATTCATGGCTTGAATGGATTTTTTGGGTGTTCACATCCTCCCCCCTTCAAAAGAAGTTTCGTTCCCGAAACTTGAGGTACAACGAATTGAATACGACTAAGGAAACAAGAAACAAAATTGTGACAAGAGTTCAAGGAATATCCCGTATTTGGTCAAAATTCTAAAAGTCACTCAAAGGTTTCCAAGCAAAAAGAGAGAAAGACATTACGAATTAAGGATTGGCAAGAGGTCAGACAACGATAGATTGGATTCAAGAAACATGTATTTCCTCATACCACACAAACCCAACTCTAGCCATATTAAACCAAAGTATACTAACCACTACCCAAAACACCAACTAGCAAACAACTAACTAAACAACAACCAAAGGCTAAACAAACCACTCAAACACTCACTAGGAAACTAGCTAAGCAAACAAACATACAAGCAAAGCAAGAAACACACAAGCACACAACACCAACACCAACCACACAAGCTAAAGAAACAACAAAGAAAACGTGAACGAAGGAATTTACCACAACACCACTAGAACTACTGTCACTCTCCGACTCTTTGCGCTCCTTAAGACTCTTCCTCCTCCGGAACTTCAACTCAGGGTGACTAGAACAAGCTTCAACACGATCAAACCATTTGATGCACTGCGGAAACTTGACCTCCTACAAACGCAAAAACCCTCGGGATCAAACTGTTCTCTTGACGACCAAAGGAGGCTGAACATCCTGAATCTCTACTTGTGTGGCTTCTCTCCTTACTATCGACTTTCCTCCACCTATTCTGGACTCACTCACTTCGGCTCAGCGGTCTTCCGGATGCTCTGTCTTCTGAATCCGCTTACATTCCTCAACTTGCTTCATCACCACCCAAAACTCTGGACTGCCATAGGCCTCAACATTCTAGCATGTAATCCCAAGCTCAGCCACTAACCTGCATCTGCTAACAAGGTGCTTTCCATAGCAAACCTACTTCAAGCGTGATGTACTCACCACTATCCATGAAAAAGATTACAACTCCGGAGATTGGCCGTATCCAACCCATCTTTCCCCACAGCCTTACGGGAGGACAACCATCAACACTAACACCTTTCTTAACCAAAATCCAACTTAAGCACCA
>VALG01001436.1:0-16000 GCA_009835305.1 Ipomoea purpurea
TCCCTCGGCTCTTGACGAGCACATGCGTCACGTCGCGGCCTGATTCCCTAGCAGGTGGTTGGAACGGCTCGGGCGGACCATCTCGGGTGTATGTAGCCCCGACATTTTTGAGTCCGAAGGCATGACTCGCGATAACAGTAAACTCGCTACGGCGTCAGGAAGGCGGTCTTCTCTCGTCCGCCGGGTGCATAAGATATTTGGTGGTACCCTGCTGAAGGCGTCCATAAAACATGAGCAGCGCCGCCGCGTTTTCGTCGCTAACTGGTCGATTCGGGGTAGAGGAACGGATCTTTCGGGCAGGCCTTATGAAGATCCGGTGTAATCTACGCACATTCGCCACGTCGGGGCTTGGGACAAGAGACCCTTTAGCAAACGCATTCCGGTTGCTTAACCTCACGACGTTGCCCGGCGCTAGCAGGCATGCTAACTTATTTCTTCACGAATCCCTACATCGTTGGCCATTACCGTTTCTCTCCTGCAGAACGGCGGGTGCTCTGGTCCACGACGGGTTGGTGCGATATGATCGATCGGATCCAACGCAGGGAATATTCTGGGGCCCAGGCGAAAACCAAATCAGTTGATCCCGGGCAACTTTTCACGATTTCCCCTGTAACTTCTTACGGAATTTGCGACCCCAATTCTCATCGCGTACTAGGCTGGCTGGGATCAATTCTCGATTTCCTCTAGCTCGACGGCCGGCTCGGGCGAGGTATCACGTTTTCTTGAGGTGGCCTCTCAGTATCTCGTGGACACTGCATCTCACGCTTGCCCATCTCTATATGCTTGTAAATAGCAGTCAGCGGGCGACCTTGCGGTCACACGCACGGTTCCCTATCCGTCTCGGCCGTGCGAAAACTTCAGCACAGGTGTTCGATCGACGATCAAAGGCTCCGAGTTCTTCCAAACCCGGGCGGCGAGTATGGCGTTATCGCGAGCAGGCAAGATTAACCACGATAAAACTTCATGCTCTAACTTTGACATCCGGGTAACTGGCCAATCTCCACGGGGAAGGGTTTTCACTGGTCTCAGTGCGTCTCGAGAGCCCACATCTTGGTAAAGGTCTCTAGGCTTAAGCATGTTGACGATACTCCCGAAGGTTGGTACCAGGCAGGCGGTGAACGAGGTATCGCGATCGCGAACTCGGGAGAACTTCAGAGTGGCGATCTAGTATTAAGAGATCGACAATCTCAGCTAGCCCACTGAGGGGAGGCAATGCTCGCGGTCAAGTGGAAGGGGCCGTACCGCATTGCAGCTATAGTCCACGGTCTGAACTTACAAATTGGAGACTATGGAAGGAAGCTCATAGATGAATGAATGCTGCGTCATTTGAAAAGGTTCTATCAGTAAGACAATGATTAGATCACTGTATGAGCCAAAGGATTCCCAAGAAATCTAAATAAAATGCATGGGTTACAGCAATCGCCCAGGGACTCGGCTAGTAATTATAGAAACACCGGGGCCACGACCTGAACCGTTTCTGAGAACATGAAAAAGCCTAAAGGTCGCCTCGACTGGAGGGACTCGGCGAGGAAAGTTAGGAAAACAAGGCCAGACCCTTAGACGTTTCCGTGAAAAAACCAAAAGGAGTCGCCTCGAATGAGAGACTCGGCCAGTATATATAGAAACGCCGGGGCCACGACCCTGAACCGTTTCTGAGAACAGAAAAAGCCTAAAGGGTCGCCTCGACTGAGGGACTCGGCGAGAGAAAGTTAGGAAACAAGGCCCAGACCCTTAGACGTTTCCGTGAAAAAGCCAAAAGGAGTCGCCTCGAATGAGAGACTCGGCCAGTATATATAGAAACGCGGGGCCACGACCCTGAACCGTTTCTGAGAACAGAAAAAGCCTAAAGGGTCGCCTCGACTGAGGGACTCGGCGAGAGAAAGTTAGGAAACAAGGGCCCAGACCCTTAGACGTTTCCGTGAAAAAGCCAAAAGGAGTCGATGAGAGACTCGGCCAGTATATATAGAAACGCCGGGCACGACCCAACCGTTTCTGAGAACAGAAAAAGCCTAAAGGGTCGCCTCGACTGAGGGACTCGGCGAGAGAAAGTTAGGAAACAAGGGCCCAGACCCTTAGACGTTTCCGTGAAAAAGCCAAAAGGAGTCGCCTCGAATGAGAGACTCGGCCAGTATATATAGAAAACGCCGGGCCACGACCCTGAACCGTTTCTGAGAACAGAAAAAGCCTAAAGGGTCGCCTCGACTGAGGGACTCGGCGAGAGAAAGTTAGGAAACAAGGGCCCAGACCCTTAGACGTTTCCGTGAAAAAGCCAAAAGGAGTCGCCTCGAATGAGAGACTCGGCCAGTATATATAGAAACGCCGGGGCCACGACCCTGAACCGTTTCTGAGAACGAGAAAAGCCTAAAGGGTCGCCTCGACTGAGGACTCGGCGAGAGAAAGCTGGGAAACAAGGTCCAACCGTTAGTATCTTCCCAAGAGAAAATAGGAAGAAGTCGCCTCGATGAGGGGACTCGGCGAGGAGAACCAGGGGACAAGAGTCCAGCCCTTAGCCGCTTTCAAGAAGGGGTAACCGCGTAAAGAGTCGCCTCGAACTGAGGACTCGGCGGGAAAAAATAAAGGCTAGCCGGGTTCGAAAACTTAGAAGAAAGCGAAAATTGAAAAGAAGAGCTCCGATACACGATTGCAAGAAAAGAAGAAGGAAAGCACTTTCATTAAAATAAGGCCGATAAGGAGGCCAGCCCTTACAAAAGAGGGTCTATTCTAAAGGGACCCTAAGCTATGGGGGAGGAGTGTCGACGGCGACCCCTTCCACTTGCGCCCCCACCGATTGTCCAGTTGGGAGAAAAGAAGAAGGGTTCTCCGCCTGAGGAGATGACTCGGTTAGAGCTGGAGGCGTCGCCACAGGAAGTGTCGCCGGGGCGGTGAGTGCAGCTGGCCCTTCAGCATCCAGCACAGGCTTCAGACCCCAGCCCTCGGGAGTGAACGAGGAGTCGCGGCCAGCAGAGCGGTATAGATCTCTGTCTGCGCCTCGCGGGAAACCCCAAACGGTTAGTCCGCTCGCCCAAGGTCCAAGGGAGGAAGTCGTCGCTTCCGAGTCGCCAACCATGCCTTGGCCACCTCCTGCTCCGGGCTTCACTGCGCCTGCACGTCCACCTCATAAAGGTCGCCGACTTCTTGTAGTCTTCGACGGAGGTCACTGGCGATGTGGACCGCCTTATCCCTCTTCGTCCTCCCACTGGCGGGTCACCCTCACTAGCTCGGCGTTGTGCACCTCCACCATCTTAAGCTGCTTCGCCTGCTCTTCCCGGAGAGCCTCCTTCGTCTGGTGCAGCTTGTCGGTCAAGGCCCGCATGTCGTTCCTGAAGCCCAGGAACCGATTGCCCAGTTCCATTTGGAGCGTAAAGTCCTGCATATTAAACTATCAGTCGGAGAAAAAAGGGGAAAGTAAAGGAAAGAAAAGGCCGAATAAACGGCACTTACGCGATACGATTGCCAGAGCAAGGCCTCGATGATAAACCCGTCGGCGAGGCCCTTAGTCGACTCCACGTCCTTTGGCAAAAGGACGTCCTTGCACCACCGCGAATGGACGAGTTGCCCATCCAGATTGAGGCCTTCATCCACCTCGTGGCACAGCCTAATTCTTTTCGGGGTCGGCCCTTCGTATGCTCTGCAGGCCGCTTGGAGCGTGGACTCTCGAAGGAGGAAGGTGGCGGCTGTCGACTTGGCGACACCACAGCGAGGGCCTGAGGTCGACCACATTGTGAGGGGAGAGTCGGCCGAGGCGACGGCAAAGGCTGAGACGAAGACGCGGCGGCAGCGGCCGGTAGAGCGTTGCGTCAAGCGACGCCTCATTTTCTCGGCCCTATCAGTCATATCCGGAGTCGGTAGCGGCGGCCTCGTCTGAGCTAGACGAATTAGAGTCGTATGGACCTGAAGGAAACCCACACACTTGTAGTATTTCTGCACGGATAAGAAGCGGGTCGAGAAGAAGATGAAAAAAGACGCTAACCTATGGTGGCGGCTCCCTCCGGCAGAAAGCCGTGCTTTGGCCATTGGCCCGGGGACCCGAGGCCAGTCTTAACGAGTACGGCCAGGCTCTTCAAGAAGTGCGCGCCTTGGACAGCACTTCCGTAAAAAACGGACCCGCTTAGAGCCAGGGCTTGGAAGAGAGTCCCGGCCCATAGGGTCGGAAAGGTGAAAAGGAAGAAGAAAGGGGTCGAAGAAAAAATTACAGGGGCTTCCATCTTTAATAGAGTCGGACAACCCCTCAAAAAGCTTGCCGCTTTTGGACGAGCAGTCACACTTAAACTTTTGCTTGTCCTCAGCAAAACTAAGGAACTAAAATCACAAGTCCCAACACATACAAATTAACTCATGCTCTCTCTTGGCACAACCTTTCAAACCACCAACCCACTTGTACAAAAACAACAAGGCTTCAAGAATCAAATTAGTTTGGCACATATAAGAGCCCATTTTCCAAGCCAATAACCGAGCACCAAAAATTTAAAGTGTGTGAGATCAAGTGGTGTACAAATACTCAGTTGAGATTATGCAAGACACGATTCATGAATGAGTTCCCATAGCTTGCCCTTCATAGCTCCCCTAGATCAAATATGAGATTCAATGCTAAGATCAAATAGGACTTTATTAAGCTTGTTAATGGGGCTACGGGTGATGGCTAACAAAGAAGTGGTATGAAAAAATTAATCAAAAAGAGAGAATGTCACAATTATTCTAAACTTTTCAAAATTTGGAAGAGATGAGATAATCATAATTCAAGGAGCAAATTTTTTCTTTTAAGAACTTAGCAACTCTTTGGTAAGGTGGGGATCCAAACTCAAAACTTTCAATCTCTTTTTTTTTTTTTTTCTTTTTTTTTTTTTTTCATTCTTTTCTTGCTTTGGACTTCTTTTGGATATAGCAAGATAATTTAATCCAAAACTTTCATGACCTCCCCACACTTGAACATTTGTTACACTAGCTGTTTTTTTTTTTTTTTTTTTTCGTAGCACAACTCCATAAAAACTCTTCTTATAGAAAAGATAAAGATAAAATTTCATTCTCTCAAGGGTGGATAGAAAATATTTGGCCAAGGGCTAATGGTTATAATAATGGGGTAAATGAAAGAAAAACAATCACAAGAGGGGATAAGTGCTTAGCACTTATTTGAACAAACAAAAGGCACAATGGGGACACGAAGGATAAAATTATATATAGGGACAGTTTAAAGGTTATGACTAAACAAAAATGGCCTAAATCACTTCAAAAACATGCAAAACTTAGACATCACTTAGGGAGTAATGAGGCAAGTTCTAGCAAAACACCCCATGACCGGAATCTCACTAAGCCTTCACTAGCAATGCAAAACACAAGATCAAGAAATTAATCCATTATTAAGTGGTTAACAAAGGCTATTGGCAAGGGAATAGGATCAAATATGTGCTACCTCAATCATCCATCACAAATTGAGGATGCAGCAAGCACCACTAAAACAAACCACAAAACAAAACAAGAACGAGATTGTAAACAGCATGCTAAGACAATAACTTATTTCACCAAAAATAGCATATGAGTCATCCAAGGCAAAACAAATTTTGGAAAATATCCCTAAATTCAATGATTCCTCCCCCACACTTAAAACTTTGCATCGTCCCGGTGCAAGAGAAAAGGAAAAAACTAAAAAGAAAAAATAATCACGAACTAGAAAGAATAAACTAATAAAACGAATCTGATTAATAAATTAAATAGAAAGCAATAAATATGAAAGAAATAAAAGATAACATGGGGTGCCTCCCATGAAGCGCTAAGTTTAACGCGCGTAGCTTCGACTAACCTGGTTATGGGGTGCTCATCCTGGTTGTCCGCGAAGTTTGATCTCATCACCCCATAGACTCTTAAATGCAAATACTCATCATGTGTCACCTTGAAAATAGGGTCGATGTGCAAAATTGACTTGCACTCAATGATTTTTGGCTTCAGCAAGAACTTAATCCCCTTTTCCTCCCACAAGTCAAAAATCATGGACCCTTTCTTGCATCAATCATTGCTCAATAGTGGCTAGGAAGGGTCTCCCAAATGAGTGGAACGTTAGGTTTCTTCGGACATCCCCACACGACTGGGACGATCTTCAAGAATTCCAATAGGCTTTACGATGGATCTATCCGCCATTTCTAAGGTGAATTGGATGGTTTTGGTTCTCCAACCCTAACCCTTGACAAAGAGTAAGAGGCATAACACTCACCTAACTCCTAGATCACAAAGGGTCCTTTAAAGGTCGGCCTCCAATCACACAAGGAATTGTGAACTTCCCGGATCTCTATGCTTAGGTATATTCCTCCCAATTTCCCGGGGTCAACGCTTGAATACTTCTGTGCCACAGCTACCATCTCTCGTTCCCATACTTCTTTTTCTTAGTAGAATCTCTTTCAAAAATTTTCCATAAGAGGGAACTTGTGAAAGCAAATCAAGTAAGGGAACTGAAACTTTCAAACTCTCAACAATCTCCAGAAACTTTTTTCCACTACTTTTTTTGTTGTTTCAAGTTTTTTGAGGAAAAGCAATGGGGTACATACCTTCTCACAGGTTTTCTACTTCCTTTTGAACTTGTGGATTATTTTGCACAACAATTGGCTCATCTTCTATACCATCAAGTATCTCTTCAATCTTATCCTCAAATGTCTTTTTAGGAATTGATGCTTTGATTGGAAGAGGTGGCTCTTCAAGTACTTTGCCACTTCTTGTAACAATCACATTTACATGCTCCCTTGGATTTTCAGGCATAGCTGGCAACTTGCCTGTGACTTTAGTACTTGATATAAAAGGTTGATTTGCTAATTGCCTTTCAACCAGATTTTGGCGAGTTTCCATTTTATCCAACCTTTCTGTAATCTCTAACTGACCCTTAATCATTTTTTCCAACAAAACGTCCGTATTTCGATTGTGGTGGGGCCTCTGAAACGGGAAATTTAGATTGAACTTAAGTACCTTGATAACCCAGAAGACCTCTATTAACAAAGTGTTGAGGGTTGGCAGCTCCCATTGGTTGCTCCATGAAAAACCGGGATGGTTCCTTGAAATTATTAGGAATGGTAGGTCCCTTGAGGTTGGTAAGACTGTTGATGAGGCCTATTATATCCCAACATATTAACTTGCTCCATAGAGGTTTGGGAGTTTAACTCGTCGATACATCCCCTGAATTGTGATTTTGCTGGTGATTTGGGCAAGTTTTTGAACCAAGGAGACCACATTATCCAACTTTGTTGACAAATCAGCTAACTGCCCGCATCATGAATTCATCCTACAAGCTTTTGTGGAGACCTCTCTGTGTACCAAGTAGATCCATTCATAGCAATTTTCTCCAATAGTTCCTCGGCTTGTGTTGGCTCTAGAATCGTGAACGAACACCCGAAGAAGCATCCACCAAAATTCTAGAATTATCAAGCAATCCTTCATAGAAAGACATCATCAAATCCCAACTTTGAAATCCATGGTGTGGACATTGCCTCTTCAATTCCTTAAATCTCTCCAAGACTCAGTGAGGGACTCAGTTGCCAGTTGCTTAAAGTTTTGAATTGCCCTTCTCATCCTTTGAGTTTTTGGAGATAGGATAGAACTTCTTCAAAAATTCTCCATGTAATTTGTCCCAAGTGTCAAAATGGTTTATCTGGATGTGAGGATAACCAATCTTCAGCCCTGTCCTTCAGTGTAAAGGGAAAAAGCCTAAGTCTGACAGCATCTTGAGTAACTCCATTTTATCTTGAAAGTACCACAAAGTCGTAGGAACTTGGTGGTGTGAGCATTGGGATCCTCCGGGGCATCCCTCCAAATCGATCCGCCGCAGCCATGCTGAGTATGGCCGGATTGATCGCAAAGTTATTGGCCTCCACATTTGGAATATTGATGCTACCATGCTCCTCAACATCCGGAGCAAGGTAGTCGGACATTGATCTCCCTCCAGCTTGGTTTTCCTGTACCTGTGCCATCCTAGTTTGTTTCTAAGAAACTTGGCTCTTTTCTCAATCTCAAGATTCAAAGGTAATCAATCCCTCTTTCCCACGAGATCGTGTATGCATAAAAAGCCAAGTTCTTAGATTCAAAGCAAAATCACACTCAAGAACAAGAAACTCGTTATGGGTTAGCAAATAAAATAAATAAATAAATAAATAAATAAATAAATAAATGGACTAGACTCCTAAAGTAAAACTTTCACTAATGTCAGTACGTAACGCCACCTCCCGGCAACGGCGCAATTTGATTGCTGTAATTTGGGCAAACAAATAATACCCGGAGTATTCGGGTTGTCGAACCACAGAGAGGTGGTGTACTAATCACTAGCTACTAGGTTACTCATATGAAACTAATCCGAACAAAATTTGAAGGTTGATTGATTGCATAAAATAATAAGCAGAATAAAATAAGTAATAAGATTTTGTAGACAATAGAGCAAAATAGGATTCTTGGGATCACAATGTTTAATCACCTAGTGCCAATTAACGTTTGTAATATTTGGTTTGGAATTAAGATTTGTATGGGAATGCAAAGTGGAATCGAATTACTCCCGTAATCTCTATTCCTAGTGAATTTCCACTCCCATGGCTTAAACACCCAATAAGATCAAAGATCAGCATTCAATTATTCCTAATTACTACCATCTCCCGATGAGCAATAATCTAGAATAAATTTTCCCTAATAAGTTTCCCTTTCCCAAGGACCAACCATTAGGTGCAATCGTGTGTGCCCTAATTTATGCCCCAATTCCCATTGGTGACACAAATATGGCTATGAAGCTAGTAATTTAGGCCTTTAATTACCACAACAACAATGTTAAAAAAAAAACAAGATTGCAACACAAATCATAAAACCAAACATAAATATATTAAGAAATTAACGAACTAGGCACATAGGTTCATAAACAAATTCACCCAAAAAATCCTAAGGAATTTAGCCAAGCATGGCTAAATTATACATAGCAAATATAAATAAAGAACACAACCATCAAAAGAGTACAAGAATTGACAAGCGATCTCTCCGAATCTCCGTGGCTTCCTCCTTACTTCAAAGATAACTTGAGCCTCTTTGATTTATCTCTTTTCTTGTCTACAAAGAACTCTGAAAATCTCTTGGTGTCTTCTTAGGTTGAGGAAGGAGGGATTTTTATAGTGGGTACACAAAGTTGAGATGAAATAGGAATCTTGTACCAAATTGGACTCAATTCTAATTCCTATATTTAAATAAAGAAATTGCATCTTTAATTATATTATAGAATTTGGAAGATTCCTTGAATTGCTAACTTTTTAATATGGAGATATGAGCCTTGAAAATCCGTGCAAATTGATATTAGGAAAAGAAATCTCGCGCTTATATGAATTTGCCCAGATGCGCCACTTTAGGCGTCTGTTTTTTATCCCAGAAATAGACGCCTATTTTGCTTGTATTGAATTTTCCCCCGATGCGCACTTTATGCGTCTGTTTTATCCAGAATAGACGCTATTTCTCATCCCGACGCGTCGAGAATTTTCTCCACGCGTCGAGACTTCCAAAATGCTCCAAACCTCATCATTGAACTCCACTTAACTCATATCTTTGACTAAAATGGTTCAGAAACACTACACAACACCGTAAAACATTCAACAACAGTGCGAACCATAATAAATGATAATAGCAAGGAAACATGTATTAAATAAGCAAAATTAAAGAACTTAATTTACTGTGATGATTCAAAATAACATAAAAACAAGCACAGATGTGATAACATCAAGCAGCACCTGGATAAAGAAGGCGAGTGAGAAGCCAACCTTGTTCACGGTGAAGAGGTACCGGAACAGGTCCAAATTCGCCGCACTTGCCACCAGTGGCAGAGATTGATCAGTGGTGAGGAGTCGGTGAGAATTGGGCACTAACTGGCTAGGGACCAAGTAAAATGCGGTAGAGGAGAGAAAGAAATGGGGTGTGGGGCACTCGGAAGCCGAATGCAACCGAGTGCAATAATGCCCACGAAACCTCCGGCGGGCTCGTAATGGGCCGCCCTCCGCTGCGACGACCAAGGCCAAGGGCCCAGAAGGAAGCGAGCCATATCCAGATCCGCGCCGCTGTGGCGGTTGACGGAAGATCGGCCGGCTGGACGACCGGTCGAACTTGCCTCGCGGCCGTTCAGCGCCATCTGGCAGAGCCGCACCGTGGATAACGGGGCTGGGCTCATCGGAGTGGCCGCCCCGGAAGAAGAAGGGGTTAAGAACGAGGAAGAGAAACCGCCTGGAAGCCCGCCGAATTTCAGACGGCGAACAAGGCGGGAGAAGAAGAAGAAGACGATGGCGAGGTCCCGCGCGGTGTCAAAGGACAAACGGCGGGAGGAGGAAGATGTGAGAAGAATAAGAAGACATTACTTACAGGCTTTTCGATTGTAAGTTTGGGAGACGTAAGAGAACTTGGAGAACGGAAAGGAGAAGAAGAGAAAGCTTTTTAAGGTAGAGAAGGAAGCTCAAGTGGCTGCCACCGCGGCGCCTCCCCAATGGAGGAATTGGAGACGACGGACCCGAAGTGACGCCCGCAATTAATGCCTCGATAGGCGGGGCGACGGTTCAGACCTAGGCTAGCCTGCAAGCGGGCGCGTCTACTAGGCGAGGCTGCACGTGACGGCAACCCGGCCTGCCGGTTCAAAGGCCCATCAAAGAAACGAGGTTTTGAGGGCCACCAAGACCATGTCGAAATGTCCAGAAGGCACTAGCCGGGTCCAACCCAGCGAGGGCACTCGGACGCGCTTCAGGTCATAGGGTTGGCCAACAGATTGACCGAGCCCTTACCCGAGGGATTAGTCGGGGCAGAGCCCACAAAGTCGGTCATCGGCGACCAGGAGTCGGTAAAAGAAACAAATAGAACAGAGAACCAAGGTAAAGACGTGATTTTATTTCATGGAAACAGGGGTACAAGGCAGGCAAGAGCTCGGCCACAAACATTACACAGACAAGAAGGGCCTAGGGCTTATCTTCCTCCTCCTTCCGCGGGCGCACCGGCTGCGGGTCGTCAAGTAGTAGTGGGGGCCGGAAAGGCAACGGATTCGGCTCGGGCCTCGGGCTCGGGCAGTTCGTCCAGGTACAAGCAAGCTTCCCATCAAAGACCATCTGCAGGGGCCTCGCCAGGGCACTCGGTGATATGGCCACCGCAAAAGAGAGGAGGAGCTCCCAGCTCAGATCCTCCTCTGGCTCCGGGTCTTCCACCATGGGCTCCCATCTCGCCTTCTTCCGGCTCCACGATCATTAAGTCGAGCATGTCCGGAGGCACCACAATTGGATCGGAGGTGAATCGCCGTCAGGTGCCTCCGTTGGCCTCCCTCCTCGCCGGAGCTCCTCCAGACGCTCATGTTCCTTCTTGCGGATGGACCAACGACGATCACCGTCCCTGAAACTCATGGCTTGAAATGCGAAGTGAGAAATGGTGAGAGAAACAACGGAGCTACTAGGAGCCCTTATATAGGGCCTCGAGAGGGCACAACCGAGGCGCATATCGCGGAGGGAATTGTAACTGACATAACTGGAGCCGGATAGATGGGCAGCGCGAATCTCTGTCAGAGATTAATCCCATCCAATTAGCTCGGGAAAAGTGAGATTCGTACGTCAAGCTGAAAAAGCCTGGCTCGCCTAGGAAATAAAATGTACAGGTGTCGAATGAAGGGAGGACTCGGCATCATGGCCGACCCTCGACCCTGAGACGGACAAGTGCTAAGAATCATACAAAAGGTGGGAAAGAAGAGACAAGGCCCAAGGGAGCTTTATTTATTTATCTGATAACAGACGACGGTGCAGGTTAGCAAGGGCTTATTACAACTACCCTCTAGCAACCCATGCTCGCTAAAATCCAAGCCCTTCCTGAAATCTACCCAGCACGCCGACCTCAGATCATGGCGCAAGAGAAGTCCTCCCAGAAAACCCTCCCAGAATGGCCAGGAGGGGACGCGGCAAACCGAGTCCCAGAAGGCCGGCATGAGTGGTGGCACGATCAGTCCTCATCATCGTCCGAGTACATCTCCTGTAGCGACGAAGTCCTCTTCGTTCATCAGCCCTGTGATCGGACCACCCAGGTCGTCCAGGGGAATAGAGAAAGTCATGCGGAAAGAGAGCTGGTCCGGAATAGGTACGTTGACAACGGTACCACCAGGAGAGGTTACTCGAGCAGTCCCCCGGAGGGGGAGAAGGGCGAGAAGTCGGAACGACTTCGCGTCGAACAGGAGTCGGCGGATGAACCACAGAGGCAGCACCAGCCGAAGATCTTTGCAGGGTCGGACGAGGAGCCTTCTTTTTGGGCTCCCTCTCGGCCGAGTCCTTTCGAAGGCAAGGGACGCCAGGGCGACCCAAAAGTGATCGCGCTTCCCTCTCAAACGGTGAGCGACCCATGAAGAGTTGAGAATTGGTTGAAGAGCGACCAACGGCCATTTATAGGTGTCTGGACAAGTCGACGAGATCAAAACGGTCCCGTGAGATCCGGGAGATAAGCGAGCAATCCGGGTCAATCTTGAGTCATTCAAGGCATGGATTCGGTGGGCAGGAGACGGTTACTAGTTTTCCAAACCCAGGCTAGTGGGGCCGGGTATGGAAAAGTGAGGGACTAGTTGATGGGGGTGAGAACCCCGGCCCAAGAAAAGGGGCCCACAGAGAGAAAAGACCAAAGAAGAAAGATGGGCTGACAAGAGCAGGCTAGAAGAATGCCTGGGCCGAGTCCCAGGACTCGGCCCAGGCCCAAAGGAGAAGGCCAGTCCTGAGCAGCAAGAGGACAGCCAATCCGAGTGCCACCTAAAGAAAGGGTCGGCTAGGCCTAGCCCGGGGGGAGAGTTCGGTTCAGAGAGCCGTTGAAGCAGTCAAGGCAAGGACGCGTTGAAGCATTAAAGAGCTGGACGCGGTCCGCCCGTTACTAGCTAGAGAGAGCCGTTGGCCGAGCTTGTAACGTCGCCCAACGGCTCGACATACTGATTATAGCCTTTAAGTCGGCCATACATGGGCCTTTAAGTCAGTCAAGGAGGGCCATTATAAAAGGGCTCCTCCCACCACTTGTAAAGGACAGATTCGAGAACCCGGAGAGAGAATAGAGAATACTCTTGAGCAAACCATTTTTCACCTAAAATCAAGGCTTTTTGTGAAAGGTGTCTCCCTCCAGCTTTAGGTTGTGTTGGACTCCTTTGGGCCCGAAAACCCAAAAACCATCAGTTGTCGACAACTATAATACTTCATAAATCTCTCCCATATTTATAATTGTTATGGCAATATTTAAGTCAACACCAGATTCTAGACATTTCCCAGAATTTATTCAGATCACATCTGGTTGTCCCGCATCCCTAGTATTATGTTTGTTTGGTGCACCTATAAATTGACTAGGGTTTTTCGTCATCTGGACGAACGTCTCCAGACATAATTATTTAAGGTATATCAAGAGTGACAATGTTTATTGTTTATTTACTAGATCTAGTATAATGATTCTTATCTCTAACACCGATAGATCCCTACACTTCTGGCATCAAAAAGGAGTATCGACAGATATAGTTGGTCCACAAATTGGGGATGGGTATATGGACCAAGTCACTCATTTTGATCAGTATGATCAATAGATGTATTTGGCAGATTATTTGCTAATATCGGCAAATATATCATCTTCTGAACTTTCAGTTTAGTCTAACTAGTACATGGATTAAATAATGAAGATATTTTCATTTATGAAATTTCTTGGCATTCTATTAAATTTGAATCGTTATCTCCCCTAATGCCGAGAAACAATCTTCATTAATTAAGTATGCAGTCAGCGTACCTAAGGATATTTATATTAGTACCATCATGTGCTCTTGGCATTAATAATCAAGAGACTAAGGCTTCTTTGGTAGCCTTTTTTAGAGGTACGATGTGGTGGTGATATATTGAAATAGACTGCAACACTATAAATAATAACGCAGATAGGGAAATGTTTATTTTGAAACCATGTACTAGGTATAAAATCCTTGAGGGATTGGTTTGTGATATGCAGGTGAGTTAGATATGGACTTCCACAAAATATATCCCCAAAACAGATAATTCAATAATTTCTCTTCACACATGCTCTATAAAATACTCATGTGGATAAGGAAATTGTAATATCTAACTCATTATGTTTCCCTCAGTGACCCAATTGGTCATGCCATAATTAAAAATTGGATCTCTTAAATATGTAAAGATTATCGCAACACAATAAGTTCTCAAATGTAGTATAAAATCTTACCACAAGTGACATATAGAATAACTGTTCTTAGTTGCCTTCTAGGCACAAACTAATATAAAAAAAAATTATAGTACTATCCTTTTGTGTAAATACCTCATAATGTTCGTGTTATTTCAATAGTCAAAGACTCGTGCAACGAATAGTACCATGGGCTATAATGAACATTAGCGCAACCAATAAACTTGAATTTGGACAAATAAGACGATTTGACTTTTAAATAAGTACCATCAATTTTCTTACCATTTGGAGGAATTTTGTCCTGGTGCTAGACATCAGTAATTACGTGGCCAATAAATTCGCTTCTGGACAAAGCTGAGTATCCAATATTATTTATCGTTAAGATATCACAAGTATTTGTTAGACTCATTAATCTAGTCAATCTCACAAGAGTCAAACTAATTTAAGGTTTCAGAAACCGACACCTGGTGGCAACCTAACAACTGAAAACTCATATTGCAGAATTCATGGTTTTTTGTCTCACTTATAAGCTGGTGTGAAGTAAAAATCTTAATAGTTATCCGGCCTAATAGCCAAAGCAATAATTAATTGCAAACAGAGAAATATCAAGATTCTCTTGTATGAGCCTAATCATGGATACTTGAATAATCTCAATTTTCAAATAAGACGACGAAGCATCATTTCAAGTACATCAGTGGGATATACTGATGTAGCACTTATAACTGTACATCTCCAGAAACTAAACTCCAAAGGGGTCATGCAAATACAATCAATCAATATGCGACCGTAGCATGTCTCATATATCGATTTAATCCATGAAAAAGAATGATTACCGAACAATGTACCGTTCATCGAAGGTAACGAGCATCCATGATCGCTGCTATATAGCTCCCATGTTCCAGCCTTCATTGTTTTCATTAGGCACGCAACAAATTCCCTAGACTGGCAAAAGGGGGGGGGGGGTGCCTTGTGATATGGCTTTTGTTGGTAACCTACTCAAATGAATAAGTAATTATCCTTATTTGATGCTAAAACACTGCATTACAAAAATAAAAGTCTCCTGTAGCAATTAGCCTACATTTGTATTTGAAGCTCGTGATGATCCTGATGCTACAGCCTTTAGGGTACTCTAGAAAAGCACCCTCCTCCACGCCATATTAGCATTAGCAACATACCCCACAAGATATAACAAAAATCAACAAGGTGCCATAAATAGATACATCGCACCATTCACCCCCCACGTGATTTTTGAATTAAAGTAGCAACCACTACTCTTAATGACGTGGACAAGGGCATAGTTATTATATACTCATAAACAATTAAAGTCAGAACAAATTAGAAATATGGTTGGCTGACCTTTTCGTCCACCGTGTAAACCGGGCTTGCTCTCTCAAAAAAATAATTCAAGCAACAAACTTAATCAATATCAACCAACAACATGAAAATGTTAAAGCGGTGCTGGCAATTACCAAAAGTTCATAAAAAAAAAAACAATCCAAATTATCTTAAATAAATAAGATTAAATTCAAATTTGGATTTTGAGCACATACTGCCGGCCAAACGTGTAGGAAGATGTAGATTCTATATCTGGTAGCCTAGTATCAAGATCAAATATTCATCTTCACAATCAAACTTTCACATGCATGATATGATGATTCAATACAATATTTCACAATAGCTTTTGAATATACGGAAATGTCCAATTCCAATGCAAATCGCAAAGCCGGGAAAACAAAAAATCCATATTTAAAGCATTGTGCCCATAACAAAAGGATCAGAAAACTAGAAAATGAAAAAGCGGGTTATGTAAATTGAGAGTAGAAATGGCAACGCATGCATTTATATTCCA
>VALG01001444.1:0-10827 GCA_009835305.1 Ipomoea purpurea
TTTTTAACTCGGCGTTGAACATCGTTACGCTTTCGCTTGGTGACTGCTGCCTGTGAGTCCTGACCAGCCTCACCGCGAGGTTACGGGCAACGGGAGAGCCACCATCCGCTCCTCCCAAAGCGAGCCGCCTCTATTATCTTATTTACTCGTAGGTTTAATCGACATGTAAAAGTGGTGTATGGCGATCGAGATGTGCGTGTAGTGTTTTGAGGTTTGCATCCCAGGCGATAATAGTGCCTCCTTCTCTGGGACTACGAACTTCGACGCAACTTGCAGTGTCAAAGACTCGTGGTTCACGGGATTTATTTATCCGTAGACAGCTGTCAATTTTACAACCAGAGATAATGCAATTTATTCTACGTATTCCTTCATCAGCTGCGAGTAAGCCGAGATTACACCTCCGATGCCGTGTGAGGAAGAAGATTGATTTTTGTATAACCAATAATGACGCGACGCGCGCCCAACTATTCGACGATATCGAGGATGCAGGGCGCGAGCGTCAGATCTCATGCGGTAAATCATGCTGTATTTCCTATGGCGGTCCGGCTAGAGGAGTGATTCCGTGAAGTCCATTCCGCTGCACCGGGACAGTGCTCGCCCGCCTCCCATAGTGATAACAAACTATGCTCTGTTTACTCTCAGGGTGGATCTCGTTTTCTATCTTGTCGAGCGCCTGTGAGTTGACACTACTCATGAAGTGCGCTTCTGGCCGTCTAGTGTACACTTACGGTAACACCTTTGTAACGTTTGTTTTGTGTCTCCTTTCTCTCCTCGTATAATGGTATTATTTAAGAGATGGATTCGAGCTGGGTATCTATCGAGCGACGTATCCAGCAGTCCGCACGCCCATCTTCACATGTTGCAGGTCCAGGGATTGACCGCTTGTACCCCACGCGTACCAACGCGTTCTTATCGCTTGGGTAGAGGAATCATTCGTGCAACATAACACGCCTCGTGGAGGCGCGGGAGGCCTCTGTGTACGAAAGGCGATAGGGACCGTTATCACTGCGAGCCTCCATGACTCGCCTCTACTACACGTCCGTTGTTGGGCACTTTGCTATCTATGACCAGTTTAACATCTTTTACTCTGTAATTCCGCTACAATCTATATCTCCTTGAATTCCTATAACTGGATTGCTGTCCGCATCTGTTAAGGGTTTATTTAGATAGCCATCCGGTCATGATTTGGGGGTGAAGTACACATAAGTGCCTTGGAAAACCGGGCGCAATGAAAGAAACAGAGAATAAAATTCGTGCGCATTGGGTGATTGCAAAAAACACTTCTTCAACACAACGCATTATGTTGTTGTTTCCCGCAATTGTCTCTGACATGGTTTGTCACACGAAGGCATGTGTCTGGCCTGTAGGCATGTGTTGTCATTGGTCAAAGGGCGTGTCCCATTACCTTCTCAGTTGGTATTAGTGCCATTCGGGTCCCAAGCCACTGAGTCATGGTACACATGTTTATGCCTTGTGAGTAAGCGTTACTTGCCGTAGATCCGTTATATTGTACTCTTTGTGCTCTTGGATGTGTTCCCCTGTCTTCTGTTGTGAGGTGCATTATAGTTTGTTTTGACAATCTACCTCTTTGCGCTTTGAAACTTATAATAATATCGATACATAGGTCGAGGTCGCGCTACTTCCCGGGTTTGGCGGCAATGATTTGTTGAGAGGTACTTATATTTTGCTATCGACCGTGATAGGGGAATTCCATGTATCCGACATGTTACCCAGCATCATGTCGCTGACCGGCTTTGCGTCGTCCCATATTTATTGTGCGTCTTTCAGGTGCTGAGAAGACTAGAGCGCGGTCTAACCTGTTAGTTTAGATCCCATAGAACTTGAGAACTTTTGGCCTGTTGTGCCGCTGTAGATTTTACAACTCAATGTCTTTGACTTAATTTCAGAAGTGGATTTTGTGCAGATGTTTCGCCTGTGCGCCTTCACCTTTGGGTGGGCGTGGCATTAACCACCCTTTATTTCCTATGATATTTAAATATATATATATATTATATAATATATATACATTATAGTATATATACTGATATATTATACTTCTCTCATAAAACCACTAAGTACAGCTAATTACCGCCGTTTCCGGATTTATTCCACCAATCATCTCTACTCTTGGAGTCCTCCCAAACCATATTACATCTATCCCGGGTTGAGTAAAGGAGGGACAACAATATATAGAGGACGTGAGGAACAAATAATGGGCAACACAGCACAAATCTAGAGACACAGGTCCACACAACTTTAATACAGGTAAATGGCACACAAAGACCACCAATGTAAGGCTCCAGGTTTCGAACCCAGGCTTATAAATTAACAAATGCTAGCACGCGACATACAACCAACTTGTGGCACACGACTACATGACAGTTCCATGCACACACGTACGGGTTAATGGCCACATATATTGTGTGCTCAACAGTCCTATAATATGATTTTGTCTCATTTGAATTAGCACTTCTAATATATTAGTATATATTATATAGTAGATGATCATATTATATATTATTAATATATAGTATATATATATAGTTCCATTTTAGTTCCGGTGTGGTATGTTGTATGACTAAGTTATCTACCATGATTAAGGTTTTAATTTAGCATGGAAATCGGGGGTGTTACAGTTGCATCAGAGCCTATGTTTTGAGCCTAGGAATGATAGAGTCTAGACTTCTAAGTGGCTAAGTGTTGTTTGAGACCTTAAGGTGACCGTAAGAAATCTAAGCATTTAGGCTTAGGATCCTTAGGACGCGCGGTGAGGTTGTGAGTTCTTTTATCGTTTTCTGTTGTGCTTCTGTGCTTTGTTTTCTTTTAGCTTTGGATCTCTTAGTTAAGGACACCATGTAAGGGTGCGGGCCCTATGTTTCGTCCCCTATCGGCGTTGTTTCTGTAGAAGTCAAGGATGCACCATCGAGACATCGTGCAAGGTCTTCAGAAGCGGTCACGAACGAACAGTTAGCTCAAAGCCTTCATCATCCTAACGCAGATCACCCAAACGCTGAGCAACGCCCTCTTCAACAACAACCACCCTCTTCAAGAATGGGAATCGCGACGTAGTACGCCAAAGTCTCAAGTCTCCGTCCCCCGATCTTCGCCGGTGAAGAAGATCCCGCGGTGCTGGAAGAGTGGATCCGGATGTTCGACAAGATCTTCGAAGTATGGCTTGCCCGGAGAATCGCATGGTGGAGTTGGCTACGTTTACCTTAGGCAAGAAGCAGACTCGTGGTGGATGCTTGAAAGGCTAGTTAGTAGACAAGATCCGGAGTTTAGTTTGGGAGGACTTGAAGGGTAAGTTACGTGAGCGGTTCTATCCTGCTCAAGTCAAGGAGGCCTACCGTTGTGCAGTCGACCCCTACCCAAGTACAACAAGTTCCAAAAAGGAATCCGGAGAAACCGTAAGGGTAAGCTTGAGGGAAGTGTACACTTGTTGGATAGGAACTTGATGGCTACTAATGCTGAATCAACAAGAAGCCTTCAAAGGACGACTCTAAGAGAGGTAAAGCTCCTAAACCAATCACCAACAAGGCTAAGGGAAGGTGCCTGTTTGCAAGAAGTGTGGAAGTGACTACCCCGGCGTGGACTATTTTGGCAAACCAGTAGAGTGTTTTGCTTGTGGCAAGAGGGGGTCACCGGTCCTTTTGAGTACAGGATTAAGAGGAAGACTTCAGTGGACTCGGATCAGTTGATAGTGTGCGACCCCGGACGGGAAGTAAGCCTCGAAGTGGAAGCAACAATGGGCTAAGTGGAAGTAGCAACTAAGACCGGTGCACGAAGTCGAGACCTCGACAAAGCAAGATCCACAGTCGTGAGGCAAATACAAGTGGGGACCATTGAAGTAAGCTCTTGTACCCTTTTGTTGCACCTTCCTTCGTCTTTGTGCCCTTCCTGCGTGTTAGCTTCGAGCGTTAGCTTGTTCTAAAGTCACCCTTGACCCTCGGTAATCTTTTCTTTTCCTTAAGCAAACCCATTCACCCTTTTTGCCAAGTGATCCTTTTCTTCCTAACCTTGTTCTTGTTTTCTTTCTGTACCACCTTGTGCAAGGCGACAATGACATCAGCTTATGAAGGAATCCAACAAAGTCTAGGAGTTAAGCCGTGTCAGAATCAAGGTATACGAACCTCCAGTTTGTCAAGAGTGCAGTGATCGAAGCGTCAAGCCGAAGTTTTCGCCTGAAGTCGAGAATCCTTAACCCCCTTTAAGCCGTTCTACTCTCCTCTTCTTGTCAAACCAAACGTCTCTTCCGAGAAATCCTTCCTATCTCTTCGAGCCTCGTTCTTGTTTCCTTCTTAAGTTGATTCTGTATAGGGTGACAACCTCGTTATCCTAAGTGGTAACCTTGAAAATCTCGATTCCCTTTATAATCTACTCTATCATTGAGTCTGAACCTTGTACCTTTCATTAGGAAATTCTTTCAATCCTGTCCAACCTCGTTCTTGACCCTTCGCTTCAATCTATTCTATGCAAGGTGGCAACCTTATTTCCTAAGTTGCAACTTTGATGACTTTGATCCTAATCCTAAGTAACGTCGTCCTCAAGTTTGTAACCTAAACTCTCATCCTTTTTTCCTTTCCAACCATCGTGTCATTGAGTTTAATATCTAAACCCTTCCTCCTTCTCAACTCCCTTAAACCTCGTTTTGATTCCTTACTCCTTGAGTTGTAGCCTTGTTTACAATTCTCCTCTTCTTAACCAACATGGTCCTCGAATTGTTGAACCTAAACCCTTCACTCTAATCTTTTCTGTTGAACCGAATCTCTTCTTTTGAGCCTTCGTTTCCCTTAGTTACCTTTCTCCGGTGTTACCGTTCCTGTTTTGGACCTTACCCTGAACCGAAGCTTTGAAATTTTCAAGCGTTGCCTTGCAGCGAGTTGCGGGTTGTGTGCTAATGCAACCGTTAAGTCGATAGCTTGCATCAAGTTAGCCCAAGAGCCGGAGGGAAGGACATCAAACTCGTGTTTTGGATCTAGCAGTTGTAACCTTTGTTAGAAGTGACGGATCAAGTTAAAGCAGATGCCGAGCTCAAGTTGTGTAGTGTGAGTACCTTGCTTCCTTTAGTTGAAGAAGTCAGCGGAGATCAATTGAAGATGCAACCCTGGTTCTATGATCTTGAGTGATCTAGCTTAGGGTTGTTGTGGTGCCAGTTTCTGTTTGTGGCTTGTTCCTTAGCTGGGCCATCTCGCTTTGAGTAGATCGTTGGTTACCTTCTCCGGTGTAAAGTTAGCTTTCCTTTCCGGTAAGTCTTTTATCTATCACCTTATCTTTCTTTCTTGTCTTACATTTGTGAACCCGCAACCTATCTCTAAGTCTTGTCTCTCGTTTGTTAACTGACGGCTTTGTGTTGAACTTTGCTGTGTCCAAAGCCTATTAATTTTACCACCTTAATTTGAACCCTGGGTTTCTCTAACATTGGTTAGTGGCGAACACCTTTATTGCTTAAAACCTCGTTTGCAACCGATCTCTTAAGCATTGTCATCTCGTTTCGCGAGCCGACCATTTTCGTGTGGAACCTTGTTGTGTCCCTTGCTTGTTTTGTTAGTAGGTTCGTTGGTAGTTGTTTGCTCAGCTTGTGGCGTTTAGTCGTTCTCTCCTTGTTGTCGTGGTTTGTTATGCTTGGTAGTCTTGGGAGTTCCGTTTAGTTGCCTCGCCTTCTATGAAGACGTCGTTCGTCGGCCTAGTTAACGCAAGAGGTTGCGAATAGCTTGAGACCAGTTCTGAGCCGAGGAAATTCGAGAGTGATTTGTTTTAGCGCAGCTGTCGGGTATCCCAATTCAACACCTTTCTTAGCTTCGTTGTGATCCTTTTTAGCTTGTTGTTACTGTCTGCTAGTTGCTCGCTGTTGTTTACCTTGTGGTGTTTTCGTTTTTGCATTGCTTGTTGAGTTGAGTCAAGTTCAGTTTTGGTGGTGCTTTTGAGATACGTTGTTTAGATCTTGGGGTTGGTTAGAAGTTGGTGAGTGTGACGTTTGGTTTAGAGTTTGATATCTCATTACCTCTCAGTTGGTTAATTTCGTTTCAATCGCTTAGCCATTGATATAAAACTTCTTACCTTGTTTTTGAATGCCTCTTGAATCCAATTTGAGTTTCTAACCATCCACAAAAGGATGTTCTTGACATTTTCACAATGCTGGTTCAATGGAGCCCATTAGCATTATCCCAAACCCGACGTCCGGCAAATAAACGCGCAGTCGTGAGATGCTACTCTTCCGCTTCCTTGTGAAAATCATCGGCCTTGAAAATTTTTTTCAAGTTGACCAAAAGTGCTTCCATCCAACAGAGCATTACGAAATCAATAGAAAGGATTTAACTATATGCGTAGACCCAAGAGCTTCGGACCGAGAGACGAAGAATATTTGAAAGGGGGAGAGGTGGTAAGTGACAGGCCGCCTCTATATAATCCAAATTCGAACTGACCTTGAGGTATCAGGGGGCGATTTTTAAGAAAACATCATACAACAATTATCAAATCTAATTCAATGCGTATGACACATGCAGTTTAATTTCACTAATATATACACAGTCTCTATGAGAATAATCCTTCCAACAGAAGTGTCAAACGATGCACGCCAGAAATCATTCCAGAATGCATTGACTAGGTCAACATACAACATGCAAAATGTCTAGATGTCGCATATCATTACATGCAAAACTTTTGTGTAAATTCCGACTTTAGTTCGCGGTTACATCATTTCATCTTAATACGGCGTGGAAATCAACGATATCCTTTACACTATATTCCTTCTGGCTATTCTAACGCGAAGTATTTCATGCGTTAGCGTAAGTAACTGAACAATTTCTTTCTTCCAAACACTCTACAAAAATCCTTAAGCTCTCCCCTCTCTCTAAAAGTCTAGATACCCAACCAGAAACGTGCATCGCTCATTCTCGCGTCAAGCCAAGAGTCAAGTAGCAGCATACAAGAAGTGGGATTCCTCCAACGTTATTATTTTTCCAAGATTCCATACTTTCCTACTTTTGAGCATCGGAGTGAGGGTATACAATCTTCAGCATCCCTTTTCGTTCATACTTCATGTCATATGTATATTTCTAAGGTATACATTTTATTACCAAGGTGAATACCACTATAACAGGATAGAGGTTTTGGAGGTGTGATTTTGCCTTAGGAGAGTGGTGTGAGACTAGCAAGAACTTTGGGTTAGAAGTCACATTGAGGAGAGGTGATAAGTGGTAAGAGTAAAATATAGGAGAAGTACTTTCAAGGGCGATAGACCCAAGCTACAGTACAACATCGATGTTAATTGCTGTACCTTACATGAGATGAGCGTGTTGGTATTCTTATAGCTCTGACACTTCACCAATGTGAGGCCCATTTTCTTTGCTGCAATGATTCCCAAACAATGGTTCGAATCCTCGGCTCAAACAATTTGTCTTGATCAGGAGCGAAAATTGGATGACCTATCTAGAAGAGCTTGTTTCTAATGCTATTATATGGAATCATGTCAAGAAGGACCGTGTTGACATCGTTGGAATCGGCTCTATGGTACCCTGATTGATGTTCATAGTTTCGTAAGGTTTGTTTCTAGTTGTATAAGCGAGCCATGAGTGAGATATTTTGCGAGATGGTTTTGGTTCAGAATCTATGCGCACTTTGAGCAGAATTATGTTTTGAGATAATCCCCTAAGGGGAGTAAATTGCAAACCAATTTATGTACAGGTTGTATTCACATTAGGGAGCGGACGCCAGCGCGCGACAACTTACAACCGTGTGCCATCAACAAATGTACCCCGAACTGCTCGAGAATTCCCCATTGTAGGCGGGCGGGAGGGCCCACTGACAAGGTGTAACAACCTACTACAGGTAATGCGATGGTCCACATCGTGATGAGCACCTACCTGCGGGGTAGCATATGTTGCCTAGGCGAATTATTGTGAGGGATTTTTGATTACCTCATGCATTTGAACGGATATTCTCATTTATCATGACTCGTTGATATGTAATATTGCTTGAGCGGAGATATACCCGCCTCCCTCCCCCCCTTTTGACTTCCTGTATGTTCTTTTGGTGGGAAACTAAAGTTGAAGCTGATACGTTCTTCATTGGATGTTACTAGCGATATTACCGAGAGAAACTGTATAATGTGATATATAAGAACAAGTGTTAAGAACAGGAAGAAATGCCACGTATGAGTACTGTAGATTTGCTCGGAGTCCTGTACGAAATCGTGGCGATTAAATCATCCTCTAGTCATCACACATGCTGGATTGGGGAGGAGGAAATGAATGGATGAGGGAGGTAGAGTTAGAGAGAGGCATAGGAGACTTTAACATTTGTGGGTTACCCGTGTTGATCTTATAGCCATTTACAGAGTCTATGTGTTTCCTATGTTTCATCTCAGCCTGTCTTTAACGTCTTTTTCGTGGATTATTTTTGTATTTCCTATCTACCTCGAGTTTGATAGCTTGATAGATCCATCGTGTGTCAGTATTCTATCCAAGTTGTCAGCTATATGGATTTCGTGTGATCATATTTCTAATCCTCCTGATTGATCGATAAGGTTGCTATCTATATACATCTTGCTCGATTGTGATCCGTTGATGATTCCTATTGTGTGATGGTGTGTGTGTTGTACATGGATTGCACGATTAATGGTATGGGACATTAGTCACCAAGGTACGACAGTGGTCCTCGTGGTGGCTATGATGTGATTATGGAGGATGTGACCCGAGTGATGGGTTCACGTGTTTTGGAGAGGCATATGTGCCATGTGCGTGATTTGTACCCTCGTGTACTGTGAATTGGTGGAACTTCATTGGTGGTGGGGATGACGGTCGTCGGAGGAATAACGTTGGACTTGGTGTACAGGGGTCCTGGAGGTGAAGGATGGAACTAGACATAAGGTGAGGGGTAGCCATAAGGTTGGAGCCGGGCATAAGGAAGGCATATCAATTCGTGATGGGTGATGTCACGAAGGCTTGTGTAGCAATTGTGTGTGATTTCTCTATATGTGACATGTGTTGTCACAAAGGCATGTGTTGCCAATGGTTGTGTCCTTATTCTCTTGTGTTATGCATGTCGGGTTTTAATCTACCGAGTGATGGTAGATTATGCCTTGAGCCGTTCTTGTGAGTCGTTATTACTTCTTATGATCTTGGGATGTGTTCCATTGTCTTTGTTGTGAGTGCATAGAGTCTTGTGTTTGACTTCTACTCTTGGCTATGAACTTATATATATATATATATTATATATATATATATATATATATATATATATATATATATATATATAATATATATATATATATATATAATATATCCCGTTTCGAAAATGATTTTGTATACTTATATCTTATCTATGTATGATATTTCACATGTATTTGTGGTGAGTTATCACCATCATTCGTTGAACGGGCGTCGTCCCATATTTTATGGGCTTCTTTCAGGTGCTGAGTAGACGAGAGCGCGATCTAGAGCCTGTTAGTTTAGATCCCTTAAACTTGAGACGTTTTGGCCTGTGTGCCGATGTTAGATTTTAGTACTTATGTCTTTGACTTATTTCAGATAGCGGATTTCGTGCAGATGTTTCGCATGTGCGTTTACCTTTGGGTGGGCGTGGCATAATACCCTTTATTTCCTATATACTATATATATATATATATATATAGATATATATATATATATATATATATATATATAATATATATATATATATATATATATATATATTCCATGTTTAGTCTTCCGTTGTGTATGTTGTTATAGCTAGTTATCTGCATGATTAAGGTTTAATTTAGCATGGAAATCGGGGTGTTACATAATTCCTTATGGTCATTGAGATAATGATCTTCGAAGTAAGGGCGGCTTTTCTGTTTTTCCGGGTGATTTTTGAAATTCTTGATTATGTTTTGAAGGGGTGTTGTGGATCTTCTTTGTCCGAAATTTTTGTTGATATTTACAGTAGTTATTTGAAGGTTACTTATCATAAAAATCAAAAAAAAAATCAAGAAAGTTGAAAAAAAAAAAAAAAAAAAAAAAAAAAAAAAAAGAGAAAGCAAAAGAAGAAGAAGAATAAGGTTGGGGAAGGAATAAGGTTGGTAGGAGAATCTTGGAGGGAAAAGGAAGGGGAAAAGTATAAGGTTGGAAGGAGTTCTTGATAGATTCCTATTTTGTTGTGGTATACTTGAACCCCTCTTACATTCTATTTGTCTCTATATGTTGATATTGGTCTTGAATATCATTCTGTCATACTTCCTTCTTTGGTTTTCCTTTTTTTTTTTTTCAAATCCTTTGCTCGTATTGTCCTTTTTCTTTGCTTCTTGCTCTCAATTTTATTACATATCTCGCGATACACCCTTACTCTCTAAGGTTTGTGAAGTCTTCCAAGGTATGTTTTCTTGAACTTTGAGGTTGAATCCATATCAACTTGAGTACCGGACTAGAATTTTCTTTTTGGAAAAAGGCTTGTGAGAGTATCTGCCACCTTGAGTGATACACGAGTGAAGTGTGTGTTTTTGTAGTGTGTAGTGCACCCCCAGAGCTATATAATCCACCTCTTACCTGCGAGCTGAGAATAGTGAAGAGACGAGCCAACTTTTTGGTTTCACTAACGTCTCTACTCACACATCTTCTTGTTTTTAGAATTTTTTTCCTCTACAGATGGATGAACAAGTTCCAAACCCCCCCAGACATTGGAAGAAAAAATAGATGCTCTAACATTCACCATGGAATGGGTTACTCACATTAATGACTAATCTAGAGCAACGCCCACAGCAAGTGCAACCACCACCACAATGATGAGCGACACCTGCCACCAGCAGGGAGAGTGGATCCTAGATTTCAAAGGATCCAACAGCCTAATGAT
>VALG01001454.1:0-15287 GCA_009835305.1 Ipomoea purpurea
GTCCACATGTGTATGGTGTACCTTGATCCAATCTAACATTAGACATCTCTAGTACGTGATGGAGGGATCACAAATGTATCTTTGCCTAAACACCAAATTTAAAGACATTTTTAATCTAAAATGGACTTTTTCTTGAAAATGAATATATTCACAATTGACTGTTTTTATTTTTATTGATATTAGTCCATATTATTCGCTTTAATATTTGACGGATATATTATACCTACGACTCGACCCGGGGTAGCAACACGGACCCGGAACACCACGTTGGAGTCCAAAAGTAACACGGACCGAGGATCACGTTGGAGCCCAAAGCACCCGGCCCACGACACCATGGAGGTTCCCTGACCCGAGCCGAGTTACATGCGGATCGGTCGGAAGCACGACCCTACCCGAGCTCGGGACTCGACCGACCCGGTCCGCTCGGTCCCCGTCAAAGTGGTGATCCAACCGGCCTCCGATTTGGGGGGGGGGGGGGAGGGCAGTTGGGGGGGTTTAGCTGTATAAAAGCCCCCTCCCTGTCTTAACAAGACACATTCTATCTAGTTAATTCATATTCTGTATTTGTCTTACCAAATCTCTGTAATAGCTAATTCCTACGGCATTTAATATAATATACGGTCTCACGACCTTCGCGATATCGTTCCATATTATTTATCATTATTCCTATTACGTTCTTATCCGGATTTATTGATTCGGGTCACCCTGAGTTAATTAAAATTAATCATTCGTGCTATTGTTGAGAGCTGTTGTACAAGCTCAAGTGTGTCTATATCCGTGGTCTACGCGACTAGCTACTATGGCAAGATCGAGATCCAACTCTCGCCACACCAACGGTTCCCGCGGACCCAGCTCGTCGCAACCGGGAACGGCCCCAACGGGGTCCCAAGCCTTCAAACGGCCACTTCGTCAGGTCGTGGGGAGACATGAGGGATCGCCTCACCAACCACCGCAGCAGCGGTACGCCACCTCCCATTGCCCCCGTTCCGCCCCTGGCCCTCGTTCGGGAGGGGGTGGAGGTCTTTGAACAAGCCTCCACTGCGCTAGCCCGGTTCGCGCGGGTCCTCCGAGCAAGTGTGCCTGCCGACCCAGGCGTCAACCAAGGGCTGCCGGCACCTCCTCCACCTCCTCCCACCGGGGGCGCAGCGGTCCAAGCACCCAGTCACCCCAGGCACCCATCACCCAGGGGGAGGTCAATTCGCCCACCAAACGGACCACCGGGGAGGAGGGGGACTCACGGCGTGACCGGCGTCATGAGGAACGACGAAGGGAGGTCAACCAAACCAGGCCCCCCATGGAGAGGCTGGGCAGCCGGGTGCCAGCCCGAGAGAGGTTGGGCCCAGCCTGCCGCCAACGGGCCTCCGCCAGCAGAATCATGCTCCCGCAGGCAAGCACGACGACGATCAGTACCCAGAGGTCGCCGAGCTACGGACCCCGAGCCCCCGCCGAACAAGAGGCGGCTCGCGAAGGTCACCCGGTCGGGGGACCCAAGCCCCACCACGACGTGAGCAGGCCTCCCGGGTGGAAACGATAAGGTGAAACGAATGGTAGAGCTCCCAGCTCCCATCGGGAAGAGGTCGAGCAGCTGCGGAGGAGGATGGACGAGCTCCAGAAGAAGATCGATGAGAGGGAAGGTCTTCCGGAGCCCAAGATGTGTTGTCCTCCCCATTCACAAACGCCATCATGGAGGAGCCCTAACCTCGAGATTTTCGCTTTCCCACCATTAAAGCGTACTCGGGGACCACGGACTCGCAGACGCACCTCACCAGGTATAGGGCCGCCATGATGATCACTGCGGCCACCGACGCCATCCTGTGCAGGGGGTTCTTCGCTACCCTAGATGGGCAGGCGCACGACTGGTTCGAATCCCTCCCGGAGGGGTCTATCTCCACCTTTATGGACCTCACCCGGCAATTATTGTCCCATTTCGCCACCAGCATGCAGCAGAAAAGCAGATTACCGACCTGTGCGATCTGAAGCAGGGGGCTCGGAGTCATTAGCCGAGTACCTCAGCAAGTGGAAAAAGGAGGCCATGGGGGTCGCCAACTTGGATGGGAAGTCGGTCATGCCGATTTTCCAGAACAACTTGAGGTCGAGCGCTTTCCACAGGACTTCACTTCATCCCCCCCCCCCAGGATTATACCGACCTGGCAGCAGGTAAGGTACGCTTATGCCGATGCCGCCTAGGAGAGAGGAAGAAGGAGCAGGAGGAAGGAGAGGTCGAAGACAAGGCACCCTAGGAGCGAGCGCAAGGCGCCCCGGCCACAGGATCCCCCCGTGAAGCTCCATGGATGGAGGCCAGGGACCAGACAACTCCATGCACTTGACAACTCATTTCACCCTGCTGACGACACAACCTGTGGGTACCATTCTCGGCCGCAGCTGAGTGGAACGCGGACGGATCATTGGGCTATGCAGGTCCTTGGCAACTCCTGGCGGAAGGAGGGGTGGCAGGTCGCAGATCTCTTCCATTTTGTTGAGCGGGGAGGAGCTCTACAGAGTACAAGTATTGCGAGGGTCCCAATAGGTTAGATGGACGAGAGGGCACCGGGTCACTCTCAGATCTGTATTGATGCTAATCCTCTCTCCACCATATTGGGACAAAGGCTGAGGAGCTCATCCCCTAGGTGGCCGGGTTACCCTCTCTTAGGGGGACCCAAGCAGCATTCGCATTAAAAAGCAGCCGTCTTGTGCGTAGAGAGCGCAAGGCCAAACCAGCAATTGCACTATTTAATGGGTTGACGGAGGCCGCGGGGGAGTGTCGTCTGTCTGTCATCCCACCCTCCGGAGCCTTGGCTCGTACCTTGTAAGAGTGCGACTCAAGCGAATTCACATTCAAGCCCTCAATTTTTGAGTAGGTGAAACCAGACGACGCCCTTTAGGAGTGGGGACCTCACACCCCCGAAGAGAACGTGCAGTTCTACGTGCCATCCTAGCAGCCTATGTACGGGGAGCGCCCAGATGGGAGGGTGTGGGACACCTCTCAGCAGCCGAGGCGCTTGGAGACAAGAGCGCGCTGGGTTGTCGGAGAAGTCTTTGTCACAAGTTCGGTGGGGAGAGTTATAGTGGTCACTCCAGCGACGCCCCGACGAGAAGAAACTGAAGAGGAACCCACACGACGACGACGCCCGGGCCTGGAGATGGGCCCCTCCCCCACCGAGACGCCCTAGTGGTCAAGTTGGACATCAACAACGTGGTGGTGCACTGGGTGCACGTAGACACGGGTAGCTCGGTGAACGTCATGTACTACGACACATTCACCTAGTTGGGACTCTCAAGAGGGAAGCTGGAGCAAGTACGGACCCCCCTATCCGGGTTCACGGGGGACTCATTGAGATGGAAGGGTCGAATCAATTTGGAGGTGGGAGAATAGGCACCCCTCACACCAAGGAGGTGGGAGGTCGAGTCCTCGCTGGTCGGTCGAGGCTCAAAGGTACAAACTTGCTGCCGCACTCAATAAACACATTCTTCTGTCTCCTACTCGGATACTTTGATCAGGCCCGTGATAAGACCTTCACTCATGTGCTGAGGATCTAAGCCCTAACAAGTAGCGACTTTCTTGTTGGTGACTTCCAAGTTCACTCGAACTCAATCCCGCCGACCGATGGTCGAGTTCGCCGGGGGGACCAAAAGGTGATGCGGCACGTTACTACTTGAAGGCGTGCCACCTAATTGGGTCCAGTTCATTATATGCGATCCTCTTCACGAGTCTCACACCATCACATTGCCGAGATTAGCTCGACATTTCATCTTGGTTGGAGGCCAAGGACAAGCAGAGTCGGAGTCTCAATCACATCGGGGATGTTGACTTCTCCACCCTACGGGCGAGCCCATGGTCGAATTTCGTGAGAGACACGAGAGGGAGGCCAGGACCAGAGCGGCTCGTACTCGACTTCCGTTGTGGATAATTTGAACGCGAAGCGGAGGGCGTAGAGTCATCCTCCGGAACACCCTCCGGTTAAGTGCCAGACCGAGCACCCCGGGTTAGTGAAGGTGGGTGGACCTCCCTTCTGTCAGGCCAGCTTTTGGTGCTGGAGGACCCGTTCTGGTATGAAGACATGCGTCACGCCCACGAAAAATCCTAACACCATTCGTTCTGATCTACGAATGGGGTCCTCTGGTGCATCGTCGCGGCCGCGCTGAGAGTCATCTGCGTAGAGCCGCTAGCCGTAGATGATTGGACTCATACGCAACAAAGGTTAGATCGTCCAGTGTCTTGTTCAACTTGCACTGAGCGCGTCAGGCATAGTCTCTGGAAAGCGAGGCAGCAAAGTGCTAACCTCTCCGTACGCAGGATCGTCAGACGCGCGATGTTCCTGCACCTGAAATAGAACTGAATCGACACCCTGGTTGGCTCGACCCCTGGAGCCTTCAGGTAGACGATTGGTCATTGCGTCTAAGTGGAGGTCTTAGTACACCTGTCCACTGTGTGGCGCTATGGACGAAACGTAGATCCTCTGGCCCTCACCACTTCATTGCTACCATACGGCTCTAGCGAGAGGATGTGCGTGGATACACTTCTACTTACAAAGGATGGCCTGACCTTTCAACGGGTGTTTAAACCCATTGGAGCTCTTGCGCCCCTGACGTGATGGCGAGTCGGCTCGTATAACCTTCCGTCGCTTGTGCGGCCCACATCGAGTTCGGAGTCCGACACACACTGGTGGACGAGACTACAGCTGTGCCCTCATGAGCTTCCTAGATGTTTGCAGACAGACCGCGGGCCACGGAGATTTCATGCAGCGAGGTCACCCAGGAGAAGTAGGCCTAGGTAAGAAATAACACTGTGCCACTCACACCTTCAAGAGGGGTGGTGCCTGTTGCTACAATCTTAGCGTTCAGAGTTCAGCTGGCAAAAGTACGAGGCTCCACGCTCATCTCGATTAGCTACCCGATTGATGCACGCGTCGGGCCGCACCACTCGGGACGCCTAGGTCGACACCCACACGGTCCTACACCTATGGTGATATCTCAGGGCTACACAGACATCACCACAAGAGAGATTTCTCCAGACCTCCCGACCCCGCACACGGATGACCCCTTCCTCTCGGAGGTAGTTTCAAATGGCGAACGAACACCGCTGTCTCAAGCTTTCGGTCGACGGCGGGCTCTCACGACACCCCAGAGAGAGTGCACTTTTCGGGGTGCATGGGGCCGAAAATTCCTCTGTGCGGGTAACCGTGGTCTCCGCGCAAGCCGCCCGGGTGGCAGATTGAGCCCAACCCAGACAAGGCTCAAGGCCATCCGGGAGTCGGCCTCCGCGAGGTCCAATCCGGGAGGTCCGCACCGCGCACCTCAACCGGACGGTTGGCACGCCCTGGGCTGTTTCCTTTCGAGGTCGGCCGAGAACACACCTCCTCGTTGCCGTTCCTTGGAGTCCGTAAAAAAGACCAACCCGGGAATTCGGAGTGGCGAAGAGCTGGCAAAGAAGGCAATCGAACAGACCTCAAGACGTACCTGATGTCCCTCCCCCCCCCCTAGCCAAAACCCGTTAAGGGGAAGTCCTATACCTTTGCTAATCCTAGGCATCTCGTAGGCGCGGTCAGCTCTGTGCTGGTCCGGGACGACGAGGGGGTCCAACGGCCCGTCTATTATAGCAGCCGAGCTCTACGGGGGGCGGAAATCAGGTACACACCCGTGGAAAAGGCCATCTTTGTAGTAGGATGTGACAGCAAAGAAGCTGAACCATTACTTCCAAGCCCACCCCGTACAGGTCCTCACCAACCAGCCACTAGACGAAGTACTGAGGGCTCGGGGTCGGCCAACAGGTTGGTCAGAGTGGGCAATGCGGCTGAGCCAGTTTGACATCCAGTTCAAGCCTAGACCCGCCATCAAGGGGCAGACACTGGCTTACTTTATAGTCGAGTGTACTGCCTAGGAGGCCACGGAGTGGGTCCGGGACGAAGACGAGGAGTGGTGGACCTTTTCAACAGACGGGTCCTCCAGCACAAAAGCTGCAAGGAGGGGTCGTCCTCATAACCCCGGAAGGGTTTCGGGCCTACTACGCCTCCGCTTCGCGTTCAAATTATCCAACAACGAAGTTCGAGTACGAGGCGCTCCTGGTGGGACTCCGTCTCACGCAAAATAATGAGGGTGGAGAAGCTCAAAATCCGATGTGACCTCTAGACTTGTGGTGGGACAGGTACATGTGAATTTGAAGAAAGTGATGAAAGAATGAGGAGGTACCGGGACGTGTGCTCAACTATTGGGGCTGCTGATCAATTACGAGGTCCTACAACCCTACAAGTACCCCGAGACAGAACACAGATGTTGACATGTGTCCAAGCTCGCCAAGGGGCCCCGGAACATATTTCAAAAATAGCCCGAATTGAAGATTTCAAGAGGTCAAGCCTGGACGCGGTCAACGAACTCATACTAATGCTAGGACTTGCCTACCTGTGCAGACCCGACCTCCCTTGCTGGTGTGGAGCCACCTCAAGGAGTACAAGAAGACAAGGTGCATTACCTACCGACGAGGTCAGACGCAAGCTGGGTGAAACGACGAGCCCTACGGTTTTAGTGATCATGGGGGACACACTTTTACAAAGAGGTCTACAACGGCGCCTTGCTGCACTCTGTACCTAGACGGGGCCAGGTCGGTCATGGAGGAGATCCACAAGAGGACCTGCTCCGCCAACTAGGGGGCCTTACCATGTCCCAGAGAGCCATCTTACAGGGGTACTTTTCGCCCAAAATGGCCAAGGAGTGCGCCGACTACGCCAGGAGTTGCGAGACCTGCCAGCCCTTCCAGGGCACCCCCGGCCGACCCGTCATGAGTTACACCCCCATAAGCTTGGTCATCCCTTCTCCAGGTGGGGGGTGGATCTAGTGGGAGCTCTACCCATGGGTTGGGAAAAAGGAAGTACCTCATAGTTGCAGTGGACTACTTTACCAAGTGGGGTGGAGGCGGAGCCGCTGACAACCATAACAAGCGCCCGTTGCAAGAACTTCGTGTACAAAAACATTTTGTGTCGTTTTGAGGTCCCGATGCAGCTCATCACCGATAACGGACGCCAATTCGAGGAGCAAGAGTTCGGGGGGTTTTGTGCAGAATGGCACATTAATCACAACCGGGTGGCCGTGTGCTACCCTCAAGCAAATGGGCAGGTGGAGAATGCCAACTGCAACCATAGTGGATGACCTGAAAAAAGAAATGAATCCGCGTAGGGGGGGGGGGGGGAGTTTATCAGTTTTTTTTTTTCTCATTCTTGGCTCAACAATTTTCTGCCCCATTCGTCAGATTTAAATCTTGTCCGTTCATTTAAATTTAAAAAAAAAAAATAGATGAACGACATGTTAGTTTTTTTCTCTTCTTCATAAAAATAGCTTTACAGTTTTGATCATAAACATCTCTTCTGCATGTCAATCACATTAAATTCTCATCTCTCTCTCCCATCTCTATGAGTGTCCACTTAGCTAAATAACCTTCAAAACCTTATCATCTTCCTCATTTTCCTAAAATAAAAAATTCCAAAACTCTCTCTCTCTCTCTCTCCTCCTAGGGTTCTAAATTATCAGCCTTCTCTCTAAGAATCTCTTCTGAAACAATGGGAGACCCTGTTGTCATCTTGATGATCAAGGAGTATATGAAGGATCATTCCACCAGAAAATGCCTTGAAGCATGTTTTTGATCACTACTGTTGATGTGCATAAAGAAGAAGCTGAAACTTGACCCGATTCTTAGAGATGAGAATTATCTTGACGGTAACCACTAGCTATCTAGATTTTCTAGAAGGTCTTTCCGTCGATGATACATCCTCATTTGATGGTTCTTGCCACTAATATCAAAGAAGACGTTGTTCCGGCTAACCATTGCTGAACTGGTGGGATGGAAACAGGGTTGTTGCCTTCTAAAGTATTTTGGGCAAAAAAGCTCTTGAGTGGAGTCGAATGTTCATAACCGTATTGCTGCAGAAGAGCGTTCATTAGAACAAGCTCAGGACCTAGCCAGTCAACGAGTCGAGATTCTTTAAAAAATGTTAAATCTTCTACCCCCTCGTGTTTCCTATTTTATCTGCGATAAGCCTGGTCATGAGTCTGAGTTCTGCTCTAGTAGCTCCTTCTGTATCTAACTCAACATGCATATGTCTGATCCTATTGATGTTGATATTCTTGTCTTTGTGTGAGACTGTTAATATTTTCATGTATCTGAATCAACCATGTCAAAATCTACTGAATTGATGAACATAAGTTGAGATATTTATTCTGATTATCGTCATGTCTGATGTGGTTTTATCTGATCTGTTTGTCACACCTTCAAGTGTTCAACCTGTTTCACAGTCTACTCAAATTGAGTCTGAGTATGGTATACATGTGTACACTCCTAGAGTTGCTTAAAATTGTAGAGCACTTTGCAAAATTGCCTACCGAGTCTGTTCATGAACCTCTCACATTCTCCAACCCAAGTCTGTTTGATGCCCCGACTAATCAGGATGATGATCTCCTTCTATCTCAGCTCACAAGCAAGAAGGTGACTCTGTTAGGGCCATTGTCATGAGGAACATATGTCTGTTACGGGCACTGCCCATCCAGAGTTTACTAGTTTCAAAATCCGAGATGTTGAGAAATTCTGTCTTCCACTCACCCAACAACCTCCGAAACTAGTCACTCAGTTTCTAAACTCCAGTGAGTCTGTCACCAAAAAGAGAGTCAAAAGAAATCCAAGAGGAAAAACATTCCCTAAGAAATTTCTAGTTAATCTTACCATGGAGCCTACTATTGTCCCTTGCTCTGAGAAGAAGAGAAAGACTACTGTGTCTGAGTCAAGTGATCTACCTGTTCAACAAGTGTTTAAGAATTTGAGGAGTTTTGTCTCAATAGGAAAGGCTCCATCTGCTCCTCCAGCAGCTGGAAAATGAAAATCTTGTAAAAGGTTTCGCACCCAGAACCAGAGGAAGAAGTGTCAGCGCCATCCAGCTCCAGAAAATAGGAGAAGTTCTGGAATATCAAGGCTCATTTGTTGATAAAGAGGCAGAAAAACCAAGGGTTTTGGGAAAATCCATGATAAAAAGAGATTTGATCATTCAGAGAAAAGCATTGATGTCAAAATAAGCTGCAATTCTGTGGGTGAGCATTGTTCCCCTTGTTGAGAAGCTTGGATTGATCCACCACCGTTTGCAAGATTGGAGCCTTATTCGAAACTACTAAACATATGAGTTTTAGCTGGGCAATTTGAATGAGACGTTTAATGATCTAACCCATGAAACTGTCTTCAGATTTTTGTTAGGAAAAATTGGTACGTCGTTGGACCTGATGCGATCAACCACTGTTACAAGCCCCCTGTTGTTTGAGAAGAAGATCAAGACTAGGATGAGGTTGCAAGAACCCTAACTGGTGGTCTGGCCAATGAATGGCCCCTCCTAATTCAGATACCTTGTCAAGTTTTGAGTTCACCTCTAATTAATTTGTTCCTGCATAGAATTGCGATCTACAATTGGCTTCCCTCAGCTCACATGTATACAGTAAGAGCCCTTGGAAAAATTGATCTATCGTATTGGACCAATAAACCTGTCGATCTAGGAAAATGGATCTTTGATCATATTCTGACCGGTTCAGCCAGAGAACAGAAGGTTAGGCTGCCTTACACAAATCTAACCTATTGGTATGCTGACTCAGCAAGGCTCTGGTTGTGCCCAATGAGACAATTTGAGCCTCACGACATACACTATTGATCTCGTCTCCTGATTGGAAAACCGTTCGTGATGTAAAGGGCGTTGACACATTTCTTGCTGTGTCGATGACTCTGTAAAATATATCCGTACGTTGAATGCATTAGTTCTCAGAATACTCAATATCCATGTTGATGAGCTGAACACTGCTAGCACATTATCAACACTCGACTACATGCTGCAGACGAGGCTTGCCTGTTGTGCTCCTTCGTTTAAGCATTACGGGACTCTGTCTAGACGCTGATTACGATCTAGATGTTGCCATGAAGCGAGAATAAAGGACCTCGGATGCCTGTTTTGATCTTTGTTATTTTAGTGGCAAAAATGGCGAGTAAGGAGTAAAAAGTTGAAGGGGCGGTGTATGTTTTGAAGAAGTTTTTTTTTTTTTTTTTTTTTTTGGAAGATGCTGCTGATAAGGGGAGTGTTTCACTCTCAAAATTGATATTTGAAGTGTTGAAGTCCCTTCTGGGCCTGTCTGAGCGTTTTAATGGTTGTTAGTTTGAAGAAAAACTTTGTATGGTTGTTTAATGCCTACCAGCACGACTTGTGTGCTGAGTTCTTTTCAAGGATGTAACCTAACGTTTTGTTTAGAATTTTAAGCCTGTTTCTGCTAGTTATTTTTTTGGTCTTTATTTTTAATACATAAAAATTGTATATTTCGTTTATTGAGTTGTTTGCCAAATAATAGGTAAAAGGGGAGTTTGTTAGTATTTTGGTTAGATAGATAAACCCCAACTTGTAATTGGCTGTATTATTATGGCAAACTAGATTAGCCGTATCAGAGTCAGTTTGCTGTTTGAAGTGAAGACCAGATTGATCAGGGAATACATCAGAAACTTATTGTGAAGACTGAAGCTGACAAGAAGACTGGTTGTCTAAAAGGACTTATGCGTTGTCAAGAGGCCGTTATTCCTTTGAGGTGTTTTTTACAAGAATGACCTTGGTCATATTCTCACATCAAAGTGGTATCCCTGTAATCTTGCTAAGAAATCAGTTGGTACAATAGATTACAGATACATCCATGAACCAGAGACTATATATGAAGAGTGTTGATTCATTGAATGGTTAATGAATCCATTGGATACTCTCTACAGATCAAAGAAAGAAAGCACTTGAGTATTACGTTCTCTCTATGGTTCAAAAGCGCTCTTTTTAAGACTGGTGGTTCTTTTTACCGACTTGTGTGCTGAGTTCTTTTAAAAAGTAGGTAATATCAGTTAATTCACCTTACACAAAATTACAACACTCAACAATAAAGAACTACTGGTTATGAGTTAGCAAAATAAAATAAAAATAACAAAAATAAAAAATGGACTAGTCTCCTAGAATAGAACTTTCACTAATGTTAATACTGAACTCCACTCCCCCGGCAACAGTGCCAATTTGATTGTAGTATATTTCAAACAAATAAATACTCGAGTACGAGTTATCGATCCACAGAGAAGTGGTTGTATTAAGCACTATTTTACTAATCTATTCTTATGAAGCTAATCTAATGGTGATCATTGATTTTGCATAAAATAATTAAAACAAACAAAGCAGTAGATTTGTGAAACATAGAGAGAGAAGATGAGATTCCTAGTTTTCAAGTATTTAATCAACTAGTGCCAAATCAATGATTTATATTAAATTGGGTTCATATGAGTGTGAGGATGCAAAGTGGTATAGAGGTGCTCCCGCAATCCCTAACAATAGTGAATATCCACTCTCTTGGTATAACACTCAACAAAACAAGAACAAACATCATGATAAATCCCTAACTATACCATCTCCTGATGCGAATAATTAAGAATTAAACTCCATAACAAAATCACCATTTCTCAAGGTGCAACAGTTAAGTGCAATCATGTGTGCCCTGGATTATACCCAACTCCCGTTGTGATACAAAGATAGCTATGAAGCAAGTAATTACAGCCGTTTAACTACTAGCAACAACAATTCAAAACACCATTGCAACACAAGTATTAAACCCAAATAATAATATATTAAAGAGTTTACAAAATAATCTATAGAGTACAAGAATTAACCAAGTAATTTTTCCAAATCTCCTTGGTTTTCTTCTTGCTTCTAAAGACACCTTGTAGCTCTCCATTCTCCTCTTTCTTGTCTCTAAAACTGAACATGAATCCTTTAGGGTTGAACTAAGGTGAGATTTTATAGTGGGAGTCAAACCGGGATGAAATTGAATTTTTTTTCTTATTTAATTTAGAAATTTCCGTATTTCACATTAATTTGGAATTAATGTAGCTAATACACTTTGACTTTGGAAATAGTGCCATTTTAATTTGGAGAATGTGCCAGACCTTTGGAAATTAATTGCAGCACCTTTTCTTTGATTTGGAATATTGCCGCTGCCTTTTTATGTTTCAGCGAAACAACGCTCTCGATTTTCAAGATTCTCGACCCGTCGAGCCCTGTGCTGACTTTTGGGAACGCCTACTGGAAATTTTAGACGCGTCGAGCCTTTGGCTTGACGTGTCGAACTTGCTGAGAGCATGCCTTTTAGATCACTTTGACTCCAAATTTGTCCTAGATCTTCCCTTGCTCATAGAATTGATCTACAATAGTTCCAAAACACTAACAAATACCGTAAAACATTCAAAACAAGTGTGAACCATAATTAAATGATAAAATAAGGAATTATGCAATTAATTGCCATTTTCGCGAAAAATGAACTCAACAAACATGATCAAACTAATACAAGAAATATACACAAATAGACTCACATCAAGCTGATGAAGGATGTTTATGAGATATTCTTTGGTCACTAAGGCAATTAGAGTTCTTAACAAGAGAACTATGGTAATAGTGGAATCTATTCATGTGAAATTTGATGAAAGAATAGAAAAGAATTCAGTTGATAGTTTATCTAATTCTATGAAAGATGTGAACACTCAAGCCGAATCTATCAATATCCTAGATGAAGATTCTGACCCAGAAGATTTCTAATGCCATACAGTAGATATCATCTGAAAGGAGTTACTAATCAAGCTGTTGAAACAGTGGTACCCAATGAGCCTATACCACAAGCTCAACTCGAGCCAATGAACTATGTTGATTTGCTTCCCATTTCTCAAGTGGATGAACATGCACCACCTACATCATTTGAACCAGACCTAAGGTGGTTAAGAAGTCATCCTCCAAATCAAGTCATTGGAGATGTTCGTGATGGAGTAAGAACATGAGCTTCAGTTCATGAAAGTATGATGACATGCTTTCTATCTCAGATCGAACCTAAGACGATTGAAGAAACCCTAGGAGATTCTGATTAGGTTACCGCAATGCAAGAAGAACTTCATCTATTCGAAAGAAATAAAGTATGTGAATTAGTTCCTAGACCAACTCATCAAAATGTGATTGGAACTAAATGAGTTTTTAGAAAAAAGATGAGTGAAGATGGAATCATTGGTAGGAACAAGGCTCGACTAGTGGCGAAAGGATATTGTCAGGAGGAAGACATAGATTTTGATGAAACCTTCGCCCCAGTTGCACAATTGGAATCTATACGCATTTTTCTAGCTTATGCGGCTTATAAGGAATTCAAGGTTTTTTAGATGGATGTCAAGAGTGCATTTTTAAACGGACTTTTTGAAGAAGAAGTGTATGTGGAACAATCATCGGGGTTTCACTCTGAATGTGGACAAGATAAGGTCTATCGACTAAGGAAAGCTCTCTGTGGACTCAAGCAAGCTCCAAGAGCTTGGTATGATACACTTTAGTGTTTTCTAATAAACTGCGATTTCACGAAAGGACTAGTTGATAAAACTTTCTTTTGTATCAAAGATGGAGATCACGTTCTACTAGTTCAAATATATGTTGATGGTATTATCTTCGGAAGCATGAATCCTAAGTATTTGTGAAAAATTCTCTAAGCTCATGCAAAACAAATTTGAGATGAGTATGATGGGCGAACAAAATTATTTTCTAGGACTACAAGTTAAGCAGCATGATAATGGAATCTTTATAAATCAAGCCAAATACACTAAGGGGCTCATGATCCCATTTTGTATACAATATTTATATTTTGAATTTTTGACACAATTTTTTGAACAATTATTTTTATATATACGAATTATTTGATACCCTGACCTATTCAGAGAGAGAAACTGTGTGTGTGTGTTCAACAATTATGCCAATTTTGATTAGGAAGTGTGAACCTAAAACATTCCTTATGAAAAATCAATGAGTAACTTCAGAATAATAAATTGTTAATTGAATATTCTATTACAAAAGTATACACAGACGGAGTGTAGATGTATTTAAGAAAGGGAAAATAACACTTTTTCCCCCTGAGTTATATACTTATAGCACTTTTCCCCCTGAATTATTCAAGTGACTATTTCCCTCCCTGAAATGTTAAATGGACATATTTATCCTTAAAATAAATATTTCATTTATTTTTCTTCTCCAATACGACTACCATCGGTTCAAACTAAACATACACTGTACCAACTAAATTGAAATATTCCAATTGTAATTTAGAATCAAAACCATATATATAGAGTTTATTAACATCGCGAACCGGAACGGCCAGTTGATGTTCTTAACTAGAAAAAAATACATTTATTGTTGAATTTAGATTATTTTAAAATTAAAAAATAAAATTTTAAAATAAAGACTATTCAAAATCGCGAACCGAACCGCTAGTTCACGATTAGGGAACCAGTTTTTTCTATTCATAATTTTAATAAACTGAAATCCTAACATTGGTTCTGGATCTAAATCATAACCGCAAACTTTCAATTTGATTCTATAGTGTCCGGTTCAATTCGAACCGAACTGTGGTCATCCCTACATATAAGCAATAATTTGTTGGAGAAGAAAAATAAATAAAAGAGAAAATTGTAATTTCTGCCCATTCATAATATGTCAATTATCAATGTCACCCATGAATTATTAGTGGTGTAAATGTTGCCCCTCAATTTTCAAAACAGAACATATATTTTCCCCTCTCGTACAGTACGGGAGGGGCAATATATGTACCATTTTTAAAAATGAGAGGCAACATTTACACTACGGGAGGGCACTATATGTACCGTTTTGAAAATTAAGGGGCAACATTTACACCACTAATAATTCAGGGGTGACATTGATATATAATTGGCATATTATGGAGGGGCATAAATTACAATTTTCCCTAAATAAAATGTTTACTTTAAGTGTAGAACTCTCAATTTAATATATCAGGGGGAGAAAATTGCCACTTTTAGAATAATTGAGGGACTAATGTACTTTAAGGGGAAATGTGCTATAAACATATAATTCAGGGGGGAAAGGTGGTCATTTTCACTTGAAGAAAAGTAAATGATATAATAGACAAATATTGTTTACTTCCCGTTATATGTCTAACTTTATTGAGTTTTATTAGTATGGTAAATAGATATACAAATTATTAGGGTTCAACTTTTGAAAATTAAAGTAGTACTCCAGTATGTACTTTTGTTACATTGTGGAAAATGCTATGTAAACTCCCAAATCCTACTCCCAATTTTTATTCACTCTTAAATTTTTGATCTGAGCAATTTTCTAAAAATTTACATAATAAAAATAATTTATCATTATTTACCAGGTGAAGTAAATGTGACAAAATAAAATTTGAAGATATGCATAGTATAACTC
>VALG01001457.1:5605-19421 GCA_009835305.1 Ipomoea purpurea
CATGTTGATTTTTTATCAAATATATAACGAATACAAATCTTATTGAACCAAAATAATATTCATGTAATCACGAGATAATGTAACTCCGTTGTGAGCTTCCAATTCGTTTATATTAGGTTATGGCATGGTCGAAAAGAATCAAAGAGCTTCAAAAAAATTATTGTAGCGTAAATACCATTAATGTATGGTGTTAGTTTTAAAATCAATAAATTTAATTGGCTCAAATTGGCACTACACGACAACAGTATACACTATTGGAGGAATTATTGAAATTTCGAGCCACCTGAAAGTCGCCGGTATAACACCGGACTGTTTTCAAACACTTCCTATAACCCTGACCAGAAAGCCGGATAACATGGGCACCAAACAGGAACAATCAGGAACTCCACCCACCATGGACGGACCCCTTGACCAAACCTAACAGCAACAACACAGTCCGGCAGGCACTAAGTTGGGGCGCCCTTCGCAACGTAGGGGCCCACACCTCCGACGAACACAGAAGTTCAGACATCGCCCGACAAGTTCAACCACCGGACCTCCTACGTCTCCGAAGAAGAAGACCCCGCGGTCCTAGAGGACGGATCCGGACTCTCGAAAGATTCTAGGGGTAGAATGTCCGGAGAACGCCGCGTGGAAATAGCCTCGTTCTACTTCGGACACGAGGCCGCCTGGTGGATCCACGAGGGACCCACCCACCGACAAGAACCGGGGTTCAACTGGAAAGCCTCAAGCACGGCTCGCGAACGGTTCTACCAAAACCACATAAAAGCATCCATGTATGAAGAGTTCCTCCACCTAAAGCAAGGAACGACCACCGTCGTAGAGTACCATAAACGATTCCTCGAACCTGGCACGCTTCGCGCCCGAACTCGTCCACCGAACGACCAAGGTAGAAAGATTCGTATCGGGCCCTCAACCTTCGCAGCCCGGAAGGCACTAGTGGAGTAGCCCTCGGACCCTCAACGGGCTTACTCCAGTGCCGCAAATCCTCTATCGAATCCAACTACTCCAACGCGGGGTGCAGAACAAATGACGAAAGAGAAACACCGGAGGTGGAGCACCACCTGTAAAAAGGACAAGAACAACACCGCCACAGACCAAGCAATCTGCCAGGCACCCCTATGGAACAATGAAGCTAGTACGGAAGTTTCCCATGCCGAATGCAACAAAAGCCATAGAGCAAGGATTGAATGGGCAACCCCTGGAGATGCTTCAACTGCGGGGAGGAAGGGCACTAGGCCTTCCAGTGCACCCAACCCCAAAGACCATGCCCCACCACCGTGGGTCAACACGGGGGCACCGGCCGCCAAGGAAATTACGGCGCTCCCGGGAAAATATTTGTTATGAGCCACACTCAAGCCAACCTCGGGAACGAGGAGGACCTCGAAGAAGGAAACCCAATCCCGGAAAACGGGGACCACGAGGACCCCGCAGAAGAAAAATCATGAAAACGAATTCTGTCTAGGATAAGCCGTCAAACCCCCTTGTAATCGCCCCCTTTCGTAGAACCACTTACTTAGCTTAGCTATTCGGAATTATTATAAATAAAGACTTTGATCAATTTCGAATTCGCTACGGAGGTAAAACGCAAGCTATGCCAATAGCCCAACCCTTCCCCCACTAAAGGACAAAAGAAGGAAAAAAGACAAAGACCACACCACTAAGAAATGCCTAATGTCACCAATAGTGGGATTGAACTCTAGACCTCCCACTTATAGGACTAAGTTCCTAACCATTAGCTCATGTGTGTTTCTTGTAATCACAAGGGGATACCCCCTTGTTAAACCCCTCCAAATTCCTAAAACCCACCAAAACCCCCAAATCAAAAACCCTTATTCTTCTTCCTCCCCTTCTTCTTCCCCATTCCCTCCATTCTCCCCCTCACGCACATCGCCACCCCCTACCCGGAAAACCCACCAACCCCTCAACGCCACCACCGGCTGAACGCCGCCACCGTCCGACCGCCTCCCCACCAGCCCCGCGCCGCCGCGCCGCGTCCAGCTGACCGTCCCACGCCGCCCGGAGGCCGCCAGCTGCAACCCGCTGCCAACCACTGCCCGAGCACCACCACCACGCCATCACCTCCACCGCGTCAGCTCCGAAACCCCACCTCGCCGCCGCCTCCTCGCAACCGAAGAAAATCACTCGCCGAGGGATCTGCCGGAAACACGCACCGGAACCCCGCCGCCTCGCCGGAAGTTCGCCAAAAAGTTTGTCTGAAAATCACGCCACCAAGTAAAGCCTCACGATGCCGAAAAAGCCCTCGAAACCCGTACCCCGGAATGGAACCAAACGCCGATTACACCGTGGATCGGAGGTAAGCGTTGAACCCGACCAATTCTTCTCCAGAATTGGTTGATATGCTTAAACACCAAGGGCCTTTTAGATACATATCTCACCATCAAGGGGATTACGTAAACCCGAATTGGTGAAAAGAATTCTATCAACAACCTTTAATGCAACCCAAACTAACTGAAGATCCAATTAAGAGTACCAGTTGGCCAATCACAAGGTCTAAGTCCAAACAATTAAGACAACTCTTTATTGGTTATGTTAAAAAATGGTGGAAATCCAATTCCAAGTCCAATTGCAAATGATGGGGAAGAATTCAAAGGCCTTTTTAAAAAAAAAAAAAAAATATTGTTTAAGTGTGATTTTTGGTGATTAAATTAGGCCCAAATCAGCCCTATTATTTTTGGTCATCATTAATTTAAAATTGTTTTGCATAAAGGAAAACACTAGTTGTAATTTTAGAAAGGATTCCTTAAAATCTTTTCTAAATAAAACTCCTATTTACTTGTTTTTCTAGATTTAGGTTTTAGGACTCTTTTTCCCATTGTATTTAGATTTACAATCCTGCCCTATACCTATAAAATAGGGCACATCCATAATCAGGTTTTTTGAGTAGGCTTTTAATTCAATAAAATTCTTAAGTTTTTCTTTACAACTTGTGTAAGAAACCTTATGGCTAATTGTGGACTCAATAGTGTCTAGTCGTGGACTCGACTAGCAAATTGATTCGTGGACTCATCATCCTTACTTTTTCAACCTTAGATTTAGGTTCGTGGATCGGGTTCTTGAATCGAAGGAAACTAGATCCGACTCTAGTTGGATTGAAGATGCATCATCGAGGTACTTTGAGCTACAATGGGATTCTTCCAAGTCTTTGAGGATTCGAGACAAGGGTTTCTCGTGAGGTTTTAAGGTATTTCGATCCATCTCTATCTTTGTTATGAGAGTAAATCTTGGGACAATACCTCCATCTTTTTTGAATCCTTGGACCTAGATTCATATCAATTTGGTATTCAGAGCCTAGGTTTATCTCATTCTTATCTTACATTACTACTTTTTTCGTGTCTTAATTAATTAAAACCCTAAAAAAAAAAATTTCTTTGGCATTCTTAATTTGTGTTCTTGAATCTTGATAACATGTTCATCCAGTTTTCTTGAAAAACCAATCCCGAAAGTGTTTTCCCATTTTTCCCGTCTAATATCGACGAGACCTCACACTCCTAAGCACATAATTACCAACATATTCTGTCAAGAAAAACCCCATCCTCACCCTTACCTATAATCAAAAAGCGCATTTACGCGCATCCACGTCTCAATCACACCCTGTCCAGATTTCCGCGAGCTGTGACCAGTTTCAAAGAATTACCTAATCTCGAGATACACTGGTTTATGTTGTTATCTGAAATTTGGATATGTTGTAGATCTCTTCTGGGGAGTTTCTTTTGAATTATATTATAAACTATCTAATTCCTTCCTTGGTTAGTGGAATATTGACTTCAAAGTCAGGGAATTGTTTTCTGTTTTTCTGGGTGATTTCTTGAAACTTCTTGATTCTGTTTGAAGGGGTTGTGGTGGATCTCGCTTTGGTCCGAAATTTTTGTTGAACATTTAACAGTAGTTATTTGGAGGTTACATTAATAAAAAAAAAAAACAAACAAAAAAAAAAAAAAAGAGAAAGCAAAGAAGAAGAAGCATAAGGTTGGGGAAGAATAAAGGTTGGTAGGAGAATCTTGAGGGAAGAGGGGTAAAGTATAAAGGTTGGAAGGAGTTCTTTGATAGATTCCTATTTGGTTGTGTATACTTGAAACCCTCTTTAACATTCTATTGTCTCTATCTGTTGATATTGGTCCTTGCATATCTTTTCTGCCCATACTTCTTCTTTGGTTTCCCTTTTTTTTTTTTCTTTTCAAATCTTTATTTAGTTTTTTGCTTCGTATTGTCTTTTCTTTGCTTCTTGCTCTCAATTTTATTACCTATCTTCGCGATGCACCCTTACTCTCAAAGGCTTGTGAAGTCTCCTAAGGTAAGTTTTCTTGATACTTTGAGGTTGAATCCATATCAATCTTGAGTACCGGACTAGAAAATTTTCCTTTTGGAAAAGGCCTTGTGAGACTTGATCTGCCAACCTGAGTGATACACGATGGAGTGTGGTTTGTTAAGAGTGTTGTAGTGCACCCCCCAAGCTATATAATCCACCTCTTACCCTGAGAGCTGAGAATAGTGAGGGAGCGAGCCAACTTCTTTGGGTTTCACTAACGTGTCTACTCACACATCTTCTGGTGTTTTTAGATTTTTTTATTTTCCCTCTACAGGATGATGGAACAAGTTCAAAAAACCCACCCCAGACATTGGAATGAAAAAATAGATGCTCTAACCTTCGCTATGGACGGGTTATCACACGAATGACTAATTCTGGAGCAACGCCTACTAGCAAGTGCAACCACCACACAATGATGAGCGACACCCCTGCCACCAGCCGGGAGAGTGGATCTAGATGTCAAAGGATCCAACAGCCTAAATGAAGGAGTTAGGAAACATTAAACTTGAAAATTCCTAACTTCTCTGGTGAAGAAAGGGACCAACAGAGTATATAGATGGGAGAATGCTGTTGAAACACTTTTTGATTTAAAGCAACTAATTCTGATGTTACAAAAAATTAGGCTGTTTGCTACATCTTTTAAGGGGTATGCAAGTATCTTGGTGGAGGAAGAATAGGGAGAGATTTGCTGGATTTTATTCCCTATGAATCTTGGGTTCAAGTAGGGAAGATATGCGCCTAAACCTTTCGCCCTAAATCTTTTTTCCTATGATCTTGAAAGAAAAATTGCAGGGGAACCCGTTCAAAGGGATCATGTCGGTGATGACTATCACCGAACAATCAATATTTTGCTTGAGCAAGGGGACATACTTGAAGGAAGAGGCAAGAATAATTGCTCGTTTTCTTACATGGATTGAACAAAGAAATCTCGGTGGGGAATGGGTACACAAAGATAATGACACCCTTGATGACGCATTGTATGCTGCACGCGAATCTGAAGCAAAAATCAAAGAGATGAAGATGTACAAGCACCAACAATGGTGCATTAAGATGGAACAACATCGTTCTAAACCCATCAAAGGCGTGATGAACGCCCTCTTCCAAAAGAGATGATTCACGAGACAAAGGTAAGGAAAAGGGTAAGTGAAGGCAGTGAGGCCTCAACGTGATAGAGAATTGATTTGTTATAGATGTAATGGAAGAGGCCGAATATGGCTTCGTGATTGTCTAACAAGAGGGTAGTTAAGATAACAAAACAATGTGAAAAGTTTGCTTCTTGTCTTGAATATGAGTCTGAGGATGAGGTTAGTGACCATTTGAAACCCCAACCATGAGCATGTTGAGGGATGACCACATTTACCTTTAGATTTTGGTTTGAATATGCTGATAGTGAGCTGTTCATGCTCTTTGTTGTTAAGAAGGTTTTGAATGTTCATCCTTTAAAAGAAGATGAGTCTCCAAAGAGAAAATATATTTTATGCTAAAGGGTCATTTGAGGGAATGCTTGTACTGTGAATAATAGATTCTGGAAGTTGCACCAAATGTTGGCTAGTGCAGCTATGGTTAAATTTCTTCAAAATTACCTTTGCTTGATCACCCTAATCCAATATCGTTTGCAATGGTTAACCGATGCAGGAGAAGTTTGAGTAACAAAGCAGGCTCTTATTCCTTTATCTATTAACAGTTACTCTGATGAAATTTTTGTGTGATATTGTCCCAATGCAGGCCTGGTTCATGTGGCTGTTAGGTAGAACGTGGCAATTTGATAGAAAAATAACCTTTTGATGGAATGATGGAATCACTTATGTGTGGTCTGATCATCATCAACCAACTCTTCTCCTCCTCTTTCAGACAAGATCGGCATTAAGGCTTGGAAGTGGAAACATGGGATGTGCTACCTGCGGGGATTCTGGTTGCTTTGTTGATGAACTTAACGGGTCTGTTTTTGATCGTCTGCTAATGAAACAACGCCATCTTTTCGATTGCTCCTCCGCGGTTTCCAACCCAGCAAAAGGAATCAAGTTTAAGGAGAGAAGAATCAACACAGGGGAGAAAAAATAGGAAATCAAGCCACTATGAGATCAAGGTTTTTGCAAAAATTTGACAAAGGGGGAGATTGTTGACTCAAAGTGTTTTGTCAAAGTTATGTGCAAAAGGAATTCCAGATCTATAAAGGAATACCAAGCCTAAGAGGAGTAGTTATTGAAGAGTACTAGTTCTAAAGGGATTGTTATTGAAGTTTTTAATCCTAGTCTGATTAGGAATAGCTTTATTATTCACGAATCTGTTAGGAATAGCTACTATAAATAGGGGTTATCCTTTCTTGTAGAAATCAAGCATTCAACATCTAATTGTGAGGTACGAGAGTCTTTTAGAATAGGATACTAAATTCCCCTGGAAAGTAGTACATGTGTTTAGGTTTCAATAGTTTGATAGGAAAAATCATTCTATTGTGTAATCTCAGGTTCCCAAACAGTGTACTTTAATATTGAGCTTTTAGTGGATTTAGGCAAGTTCTCAAACTGAGAAGTGCCTCGCAGATTAGGGTTGTTTGCCCGAACTGCGTTACAGATTGTTTGTGTTAAAACTTCAATTTCGGTGCTGCGTTTTACAAATTTACAATAACATTCACAAATATAACATTTCGAAATATATACAATAATAATTTAAAAATTCAAAATATAACAAAAATTCGAAATAAAATTATAAATTTCAAAAAAATATATAAGAGAAATTCGAAATATAAATAAAAATATATATTACGTACCGTAGCGTCCGGGGATGCGACGTCCGGCGACCTGGTGCGGTGAGGCGACGTCCGGCGACCAGGTGCGACGAGGCGACGTCCGTTGAAGCTTTTGCGGCCACGCGATGCGACGGCTGGGGCGGCTGGAGACGACGAAGTCAAAAGGGGCGACGGCTGCAACGACGGTGGCGACGAGAAGGAGGGGCTGGAGCAGTGGCGAAGTCGCCGGTGTGGTGCGTTGAAGAAGAAAGAGAAATTATTTTGTTCGAATAGGCTTATATCTATGTAACACCCGTGTTACGACCCTAAAGCTAATTAATGAATTAGCCAATAGCCCGAAAGAAAGAATAAACTATAAATGATTAATTAGGGAAAAAGGCCCACCATAGTCCATGGGCCCTCATATCTAAACCCAACCCCTAATCCCAATAGGATTAGACTCTAAATAAGATCCCTAGATCTATAAATAGGGAACTTAGGATGCACCTAGAATCCCCCACCACAATAATCTCTCACCACCCAAAGAGTTCCAAGAATTCCCCTAGGAGAAATCAAGAAATCAAGAAAGCTTTAAAGAAAGATCCTTCATAGCCAAGGAATTAATTAAGGCTAAGAGGTAACCCATGTCTCAAAACCTATTTTCATACTATGAATTCCTTAGGGTTTCCCCCATATTATTGTAAATGGCGATTATTGTGATTATTATTGATGTTGACGTAATGATTCCATGAGGAACTTTGATAATCCTTGATATTGACGAGTTTCTTGATAATTATGATGTTCTTGATGATTAATTGGGATTCTTGATGATTATGTGTTGTTCTTGATAATTATGATGCTCTTGATGATTAATTGGGAATTCTTGATGATTATGTGTTGTTCTTGATAATCATGATGTTCTTGATGATTAATTGGGATTCTTGATGATTATTGTTGTTCTTGATAATTATGGTGTTTTGATGATTAATTGGGATCCTTGATGATTATGTGTTGTTCCTACCGAATCTTGCAATTGGAAGACGAATCGTATTCTTCTTGTCAATATAAAAGTAATCAGAACCCTAGGTTGTATCGTATAATATTATTCTTGGTTTATCGGAGGGAAAATCGCATGTTTCGGGTGTTGAGTATTTTAGAAAAGCATGCGAAGGTTACGTGCCGTACGTCTCCTCTCCATTTCCTGCTCCGCTTTCATTCGTTCGTGGGGTGCTCGTTAATTGCGTTGGTAAATGTCCAAGCATCGGTTTCCGGGTTCCCACGATGGATTCCCGGGGCGTAAAGCCTGATGAAAGGATGTCAGTGGGGTAGGGTGGGGGGGTAGGGGACCCGCTACCTACCCACATGCCAGTAAACAGTGGTTTGGGTCAGCGCATATAGCTCTGACACAGCCCGCAACACCATGCCCCGTATCGCAAACGGGGAGCTTCGATTCGCAACCGACCGATGAACCGCAGCCTCCATCACATGAATGTTTGATCGCAACCAAACAGTGGACCCGCAGCCAAGAGAGTGTCATTGACCGCAACAGCCAGGAATAAAGAGGAACAGACGCCAGTCGTATAAGAAAACGTTTGATCCGCAACCAAACGGTCGGAATCCGGCAGCCGAGAGAACTGTCATCGACGCAGCCAGGCATACCAATCTGACCGCAGCCGCTTTGAACGCAGCATCAGGATAACCAATCCGATCGTAACCCGATTTGGGGGTAGCACAACACAATAACAGCAATAGCAAGAGCACATGCAACCCCACATTCACGCACCCCCACTTGGCACGGCAGATAAAGCATATAATAAACCTATGCGGATGATCCGTCACATACTAAGAATAGTCCTAAGGGGTTTCAATTACTTCTTTCACTAGGTCAACGGGATAGCCAATTCAACTAGCATGCGATATAACAGACTCATAACCTACGAACGGTACCCGAAACCATCAAACTTAGAACATGGGCACGACAAACGGGGTCCGTTTGGGACACCACGGGGATCGGGGAAACATCAAACGGGGAACCGGGTCCCAAGGGGGTAAATTCCCAGCGGGTAGCCGGTGGGTGGTGGGTCCACCCGCCGGCTGCCGCCGGTGCACTGTTCGGCAGCTGCCCGCCCGCCGCTGCCCGCTGCCGGAGCTGCCCGAGATCTTCCCGAGGGTAGGTGGCGGGTCCCCCTACCCCTTACTGACTCTTTTCATCACCTTTCCGCCCCGGGAACCGTTGTGGAACCCGAACCCCATGCTCGACATTTAAACGAATTACGGCAACCCGTAGACATTAACGGATCAAATACGAGAAACGAACGCAACATTATCTATCTTTTCTAAACATAATCAACTCCCAAACATGCGATTTCCCACCCGATATCAAGATAATATCATACGATACAACCTAGGGTTCTAATCACTTTTATACTCAACAAGATACGATTCGTCTTCTAATTCAAGATTCGGTAAGAAACCACATAAACATCAGGATACATCAACATACAAGAACCCCATAATTCCAGAACAAACATAATCATACAAGATCCGAATTAATCATCAAGAACATCATATTTAAGGAACTCCAATATCAAGATTATCAAGATTCCTCATGGAATCATTATATCAACAATAAATAATAATTCATTATAAATTCGCCATTCAAACAATATGGGGAAACCTAAAGGGGGAACCATAGCTATAAAAATAGGTTTTGTTGAGACATGGGTTACTCTTAGCCTTAATTAATTCCTTGGCTATGAAGGATCTTTCTTTAAGCTTTCTTGTTTCTTGATTTCTCCTAGGGGAATTCCTTGGAGCTCTTTGGGTGGTGAGAGATTATTGTGGTGGGGATTCTAAATGCCTCTAAGTCCCTATATTACTATGCTACTGGGGTTAATCGCTCCTAGGGTTAGCGGTACTTGGGGCTTCTGAGGGATGGGGGTCCACGGACTATGCGTGGGCTTTATCCCAACTTAATTCATAATAACTTATTCTTTCTCATCGGGTTATAGTCAATCTAAATTACAGTGGTTAAGGGGCCCGTAACAACGGGGTGTCTACACCTCTTCCTCCCCTTACCAAGGCTTCGTCCCGAAGCCCGTGTGTAGTCCACCCTTTCACCCCTAGCATCTCGTAGATTTCGCCTCCTGACTAGGAATGTGACCTTACGTTTGCCTTGGTTGGATAACGGCTCGGACTGTTGTTGGTGTTGTGATACAGAGTTTTCAGTTGTACCGCTCGGTTTCAACGCTGGAAGACTGGATGCCCCACGAGTGCCCAAGGCAGTCTCAATCGCTGCCTAACCTCTGGTCGAGTCGTTGGGTGGTGCGAGTCAAGGATGAAACCCCTCTTCCATGATCTGGTTCTGTCGTTGAGTTGCGAGAGACATGGCTCATATGACAGAACCCTGTAGCTTGTCCCCTCGGGTCCCCTTCCTGATCGTGGTTGCTACTGACGGCTTAGGCCCCGTCATCCTCCTCCGGCTCCTCGATTTCCCTCCGAGCCCCCACAATCCTGCATGGCTCGCTTGCAAAGCTTCTTTTTGGAGATGTCCACTTGTCAACCCAATTCTCTTCGTTCTTCTCCGGCGTTTTTGGCAGATTTCTCTCGAGGGTAGGAACTGTCCTCCCTCTTGGGTGAAGTAGATGTCGTTCGGCGAAGTGTTTTGGCATTGAACAACCATACCATTGGGGGTTTTGACCTTCGCTGTGGCCTTAGATCCACCCCTTCTTCTCCATGATCCAAACTGTAGGATCATCCCCGTCAGGGTACGGCTAAGCCGGTTGTATTGTCTTAAAGAATTCTATATGGCTTTCAGCGATGAGGCCGGCAGGTTGAACTTGATTTATGCTTTAGGAGATACGCAAGAGTGGCACTCCAAGCTTCCCACCGTCCTTGCTTTTGTTATCTGGTGGGCAAAGGCTATCGGTTACAATCATAACCAATATCCTTCTTGCTCCGCGATAACCATTTCCGTTTGGTCGGGTTGCCGAGGTGAAATCCGTCCTCCTTCCCGACAAGGTACCGAGAGTGTCAATTGTATCCCGTAGCCTTGGGTGTACAATCCCCACCCCTCTCCGGTCGTCAGTTGACACACCCGTGGTCGGTCAATTCAAAGAGCTTTGGCCAAGTCGGCCTTCGGAAAGGGGCACAATTTCCTTGCCACGGACCTTGGTGGCAATTTCTACCTTGTCACACCCCGTTTGGTGGCCACAAGGTGTTGATAGAATTCCTTCACCAATTCGGGGTATGAATCCCCTTTGATGGTGAGGTATGCATCTAGAAGCGCCTTGGTATTTAAGCATATCAACCAATTTCAGAGAAATTGGTCGGGTTCAAGTGCTTTACCTCCGATTAAGGTGTAATCGGCGATTGCTCCACCTTCCGGGGTGCGGATTCCGAGGGGTTCTTTTGGCATTGTGCGTTCGTGGGTCGAACGTCGTTTTCCCGGTGATCCTCTTTCCGGCGAGAACGGCGGTGATTTTTCCGCGCGACCTTTCCCGGCAGGTTCTCCGCGCAGCCTTTTTACCGCCGACGCTACCTTTTTTCTGGCGAGGGCCGCGGCGACGGTGGGGAGCGGTTTTTAGGCTGGCGGGCTCGGTGGACAGGCGAGATGGCGGGTGGTGGCGTCGCGTGGTGGCGGGCAGCCGGGCACGGCTCGGCGGCTGGCTGGGCTGCTGTGCCGCGGGTGGTCTCCGGTGGGGTGGGTTTGGGCGGCACGCGGTGGTGGATGCGTCCGGGGAGTCCGTGGTGACGGCATTCCGGCGTCACGAGTTGTTGTGGCGTTTGTGGTCGTCGGCCCGGCGAGGTCTTAGGGGGGGGGGTCGTGAGAGAGAAGAGAGACTGGTGGATTTGGATAAGGCGGAGAGGTTTTATGATTTGGGTTTTTGGTTTAGGGATTTGGAGGGGTTTATTAAGAGGGTCCGATTCCCTTGTCGGTTTCAAGAAACACAATGGGTTAGTGGTTAACGGTTCTGGATTATGTCAAATGGGAAGTCTAGAGCTTCAATTCCCAATGGTGACATTAGGTACTTCGCTTGGCAGTGGGGCTTGTTCCCTTGTCCTTTTTCCTTAAGATTTGTCTTTTAGTGTGAAAGGGTTTACCTTTGTAATTTGGCTTGATCATACGGAAAGCCTTTTTCATAACACCTTCTTTAAATAGCTAAGCTAAGTAACCATAATGTTTCGGCCGAAGTAATTAAACTAAATAAGGTGGCTCTATACGATACAGGGCCGGTTTACAAGCGGGTGCTGATGCGCTTATCCTAGACAGATTCGCTTTCGGGATTTTTTCGGCTGGGTTCCGCACGGTCCTCGTCTTCCGGGATTGGGTTTCCCCTTCTAGGTCCTCTTCGTTTCTGAGGTTGGCTTGCGTTTGGCTCATGACGAATACTTTTCCGGGAAGCCGCCGTAGCCCCCTTGGTGACGGTGCCGTGTTGGACCCGTGGTTGGTGGGGACGCGGTCTTGGGGTCGGGGTGGCATTGGAAGGTTGCTTTCCGTTTCCCTCCCCGCAGTTGAAACATACCGCCCAGGGGTTGGCCTGCGCAGTCCTTCCTCCTGTGGCTTTTGTTGCATCCGTCGGGCAACGGAAAGGTTCCGCCGTGGGTTCAGAATTCGTTGTTTCCACGGGGCCGGTCCTTGGGTCTGGTCCGCGCCGCTTGTTCTGACTCGTGCCGGATGTCGTTCCTCTGTTCTTTTCCACCGGTGGTCGCCCCACTTCCGGTGTTCACTTCTTCACATTTGTCTCCTGAGTCCGCGTTGAAGTAGTTGGATTCCGATACTAAGGATTCACGGCACTGACGTACAGCCATCGTTGAGGGTCCGGGGCCTACTTACCACTAGTGCCTTCCGGGCTTCGAAGTTGAGCCCGATACGAATCTTTCTACCTTGGTTACCCTCGGTGGGGACAAGTTCGGCGCGAAGCGTGCTAGTTTTCGGGAACGTTTATGGTACTCTACACACGGTGGCCGTTCCTTGCTTTAGATGAAGGAACTCTTCATACATGGATGCTTTTACGTGAGTTGGGTAGAACCGTTCACGCAGCCGTGCCTTGAGGCTTCCCAGTTGAACCCCGGGTTCTTGTCGGTGGTGGGTCCCTCGTGGATCCACCAGAGATCGGCCTCGTGTCCGAAGTAGAAGGCTATTTCCACGCGGCGTTCCTCCGGGCATTCTACCACCCTAGAATCTTATCAAGAGTCCGGATCCATTCCTCTAGGACCGCGGGGTCTTCTTCTCCGAAGAACGTGGGTGGCCGGTGATTGAAACTTGTCGGCGTGTCTGAGTTTGCGTTTGTCGGAGGTGGTGGGGGTCTGACGTTGCGAGGGCCGCGTCACTTAGTGCCTGCGCGACTTGTGTTAGTTGCTGTAGAGTTTGGGTCAAGGGGTCGTCAGTGGCGGGTTCCGGAGTCCTTGATTGTCTTCTGTTCGGTGCCATGTTATCGTCTTTCTGGTCAGGGTTTATAAGAGTGTTAGATTAAGTCTGCTGTACTTCTTATGAAGTGATAAGTGAAGGGTTTAGAAAAGACGTAACGTGTGGGGAAAGTTAAGTGTAGGTTTCACAATCTCACCGCGCGTCTAAGATTCCTAAGCCCTATGTTCCTACCGTACCTAGAGTTCAGCTTATGTCCTAAAAGTCGTTCTTAAAGAGTCTTATCCTCAGGGTCAAACTTAGGCTCTGATACGCAACTGTAACACCCCAGATTTTCAAGACATTAAAGACTCAATATAAATAAGAGGTAACGGCATTTCATTTAATCCCAAAG
>VALG01001463.1:0-10740 GCA_009835305.1 Ipomoea purpurea
CAGTGAGATACAAAGTGAGGGAAGAACACGAGAGTACACAACACACAAAGATAAGCACCTTTTCTTCTCTAAAACTCTACTCCTACTCCTTTCTTGCTACTGTGTTTTGCATGTGCTCTAGTTCGCCGGGTTCGCTTGTTTGGGTGCTCAAACGTCGAACCGTTGTACGTTTTATCCTGGGAAACCTATGCCACAACGCTCCTAGCACTTTTGGGAGGTGGCAAATAAGATTTTAAAGAAAGAAAGGCACTCGCCTAAATGGGAGACGCGCGTTTTTAATAAAACGACGCCGTTTTTGCATCTGTATGCACCATGCATGGTGCATACAGATGCACAGCATAACTACTCTGTATGATTCATGCATGTATCCACTTATTATCTTCGAACGTGCATTTTGGCGGCAATACAATTGTGAACATTCACTATGTAAATTGCGAATAAAATAATGTATATTTGATCCAAATTTACCTTGTAAGTTGAAATTGAGTGGCAATTTATATCCTCCACCACGTCACGCGGTGCATTGTGCGCCCAGATGCAAAACGACGTCATTTTAATTTATTTTTTTTTTTTAATTTCGCTACCCAGTATTTGGCAGTTAATTTTCCTTAAAAAAAAATCTCATCATGTTCAAAAATCTACATAATGTTATACTAGAATACACATAATTTATAGAGAAAAATTTCAATTTTGGTCCACTGATTATTGGGGTTGTGTTAATTGCAACACTTGACTTTCAAAAATGTTAATTTAGTACCTTGACTATGCAATTTCTATCAATTTTGGTCACTCCGGCCAAATTACCGGCCAAATCTCCCAGAAAATTTTAATAGGTCAAATAATAAGGGTTTTTTTTGTCATTTTACTTTTTTCCTTTCTTCTCCAGTGAGCAACTCCATTTCCGGCGAGCGTGAACGACTTCTCCGCGAAGTACCTTCCCGGTTCCGCCATCACCGGGGAGTTGAAAGTCAAGTGGAGAGGACGTGAGGTGAGGTGTATGCGGAGGGGATAGAAACGGGGTTGCTGGGCGTTGGCGGGAGAGCCGCCGCCGCCAAGAGGAGGGTTTCATGGTCCCGGAGAGGTTCAAGGTGGTGGCTCTGATGGCCTGTGTGATGTCCTTGTGCAATGCTGACAGGGTTGTGATGTCCGTCGTCGTCGTTCCCTTGGCTACTAAATACGGCTGGAGTAACGCTTTCCGTCGTTCAGGTTAAAAAAAAAATCACAACTTTAAATTTCTCTTTATTTTTAGTGTTCAATATATTTCATCTCTGTTTGTTTTTGTTCTTCATTGATAAAATTCCTGATAAAATCACAACTTCCCGGTTCTGCCATCACCGCGAAGTATCTCGCCGGAAATGGAGTTGCTCGCCGAGAAGAAAGGAAAAAGTAAAATGACCAAAAAATCTTCATTATTTGACCTATTACATTTTTCCGGTGAGATTTGGCCGGCAATTTGGCCGGATTGACCCAAATTGATAGAAATTGCATAGTCAAGGTACTAAATTAACATTTTTGAAAGTCAAGTGTTGCAATTAACACAACCCCGATAGTCAGTGGACCAAAATTGAAATTTTCTCTAATTGTATACATGAATGTACATAATTATATAACAAAATACACATACTCTTTTTTAAAGATAATACACATAATCTAACATAATACATAATAAACATAAACTTTTAACATAATACACATCAACTCTTAACATAATACACAAAAATTTCCTGATTCGGATGTACATAATTGTATAAAAAAATGTACATAATTGTATAAAATATGTACATAATAAAAAATATATATACATAATTGTATAAACAAATATACATAATCATGTCAACTTCCTACCGCGCGCTCTCAAAACGACGTCGTTTTGGGAGGCGCAGGACGCACAGTGCACTGTGCGCCGTGGTGCAGGGTATAACGATTGAATCTGAGTCCATGACATAACTGTCGAGCATATATTCGAACAAGCCCAAAGGTTTGTAGTCGAGCATATAAATTATATCATGCACCAGGGCGCACAACATGGTTGCAAAAATCGCGCCTAGGCGCTAGGCGGCAAAACTTCAATTTTTTTTATTTTTTATTTGGCAAATAACCTCCTAAAAAATAAAAAATAAAAACAAAAATAAAAACAAAAATTCGAGCGCCTAGCGTCTTTTTCATTACTGGTGCACAAATGTATTGTGCGCCTTGGTCCAAAACGACAACGTTTTGTATCTGTTTTTTTATATATAGAAATTTCGTTTCCCGTTTCTGCCGTTAACTTTTAAAAAAATAAAAATTCTCTGTTTCGTATGTACAGAATTATATAATAGAATACACATAAACTCCTAATATAATACACATAAACTCTAACATAATACATAATAAACATAAACTCTTAATATAATACACAAACTTGTAACATAATATAACATAAACATCTTAAACTATAATAAAGCTATATGGTTGAGAATAATTAATGTTACAATTAATGCCACAACATCCTTTATTATTTAAAAAAAAAAAAACATTTGAAAAATAAAATATCTATATATTATATAATCATATAAAAAAAATGTACTTTTGAAAAATAAAATAGCTATATATTATATAATCATATAAAAGAAATGTGTTCAATTAGAGTTTAAATTTGCTTTCCAAATGAAATTATCTTAGTTATTATTCGTATTGTGAAAATTATAATATAGATGAAATACAATTAAATAAATCAATGTAAATTATGTAAATTCTCTCTATAAGTTTATTTTAATATGCACATAATTAGAGATTATATTAACCATACAATATTTTAATTAATTTTAATTTTAATTGTTAATTTTATATTTATAAAAATAATAAATACTTGACCAATGGAAGCTCAAAAATTATTATATTAAAAATTTAATAATTTTTTTTTAAAGGAGCCTCTCGGCATTTAAAATAGTTTAGTTTTTCTATTTTTTATTTATATTTATAATATATTTTTTTCCGTGCATCGCACGGGTGAATTACTAGTAAGTGTTAAAAGACGTTGTTTTGAGTTGTATGTCCTTATGCACGATATAACGATTGATACCCTGTACCCAAAGTGATATACATCAAAAGGGAGAACCGGATAAGTGACATTATTGTCAATAATAAAAGTAGAATTATTATTTTATTTATTATTGAATTTACTTTTTAAAAAAAAAATGAGAAAGAATACTTGTATTTATTGAGTTAATTTTACCGGATGTCTCTTGTCTTTGATGATAATTTTAAATTTAGTTTCATATTATCATTTTTGTTATTTAACATCATAGACTATTATTTTTGGACACTTTTAGTGATTCTCATGATTTTTTCTATTAAAGTAAGGAAATTTTTGTCTCTTCATATTTTTCTTTTATTATTTTTTCAGTTTCAACCGGGTTTAATTTGTTTAAGACTTTACTAAAAAACAGTTAAAAATATTGTTACTAAAGATCAGAGGTTACCTAGAGTCTTGAACCAATTAAATCGGTTAAAATTAGAAAAAATAACAAAAGAAAAATATGAAAAGACAAAAAATGCTCTTACTACAAAGAGAAAAAGTCATGAGAAGGACTAAAAGCGTCCAAAAAATAATAGTCTACGATGTTAAATGACAAAAACTATAGTATGGAATTAAATTTAAAATTGCCACCAAAGGCAAAAGACGAAATTTACTCTATAATAATATATTAATAGTGAATAATTTTTAATTATTTTTATTTTTAATGGTCATTCAAGCTTCGTTTAGTTTCATCAGTTTTCTCCTATTACATTTTATTATTATACTCTAGAGAATTTGGAGGGACACCCAAAATTGCAATAATTATTTGTTTTTTATATATAATCAAGACAAAACAAATACGTGTTGCGGGGATAGTTCAGTTGGGAGAGCGTCAAACTGAAGATCTGAAGGTCACGTGTTCGATCCACGTTCACCGCAATTTTTTATGAATTTTGTTTATGAGAAAAATGCAATAGTTTTAAATAATATATTTAAATCGACACCAAAGTAGATGAAATTAGTTATTGTCTAGTGGTTAGGATATTTGGCTTTCACTTAAGAGACACATGAGTTCGATTCCCCACAATGGAGGATTTTGATTTTTGATTCTAATGTTGTTAATTCAATTTATTTCTATACGGTCATATGGGTTGATTAAAGCAATTAAACGTGTAAATAATTATTGTACTAGGACTTTTTTTTTTTTTTTTTTTTTTTTTTTTTTTTTTTTAATGAAAGATTATTTATTGTTAAAATAAAAATTTTATTTGAAATACATTTTTACATTTAATATTGAGAAAAATTACCGATTTGATCCCTCGACTATGAGGATTTAACCAATTTGGTTCTTGACTACAAAATTACTCAATTTGGTCATCGACTATGACATTTTTACCTGATTTGGTCCTAAGTGTTATTTCGCAAAAGATTAAACCATAAGAAGCAAAAATTTTGAGATTTAACAAAAGTATCTTCCTTCTTTACTTCCCTAAAATCTAGTCGTTTAGTTTTTAATATAAGATAGGTTATACCGTTTATTTTCAGATCACCCAGCTCGCCGATTCAATATGCCAAGCCAAAAAAGCTGCACGTTGAAATCATCTTCATACCAACCTATAATAAATTCGAAATGATGTTCCAAAAATTTATGCTGCCATTGTGCCAACGATACATTATTAAATTCAGCTACATAAGATAAGAAACATCCTACCATTTCCGAACAATCAATTCGACAATTTTATAACGCATGGAATAGAACGATGATTACAGACAGCACTTTGGTTAGACCAAACTTGCAAAAGTTTGGCGATGCCTAATCGACGAAACAAACTAACCTGCCATTCTTATTATATCAAACCCTTAATTTTTAGAATAAGTATGAAGAAAATTTTTAAAAAAATGCGCGAGAGATATATATAAATTTTTAGGATTATCACACACAAACACATTTAGTAACCAATCAAGGTAAACTATATGTTCATAAGGAAAAATGGATAAATTTATGTCGATAGTTGAGACCAATTGATAAAATCCTCATAAACACAGATCCAAATCTGGTACTTTTTCCTCATTTCAATACTTAATTTGTCATAGTAGGACACTGCAATAATATATTCATTGATATCATCACAACAACACCATGATATATTCACAGTATATCATAACAAAGTAATAATATACAAAAGAAGAAAGAAAGAAGTAGCGGTCGTTACAACTTGAAAAAATGGAGATTTCTCACAACTGGAAAAAAACTTGAGAGGTAGAAAAATACAATCTGGAGAAAATTGTCTTAAACTAAATTTCTTCTTCCAAATGCCTTACCTCCAATCCAAAATCCATTTTCCCAACTTTATGTATATTTTTGGAGAAAGTAATTTTGAACTTCTCCAATGAGATGGAGGAAAACAGTATAACATGACCAGAGGTTCGTTGGTTCTATCCTAAGCTTCGCCATTCTATTAGTTGTTATGTTGTTGTTTTGTTGTTTTAAAAAATGCTATATGTGACTATTGTATTAATAAAACCAGAAAATGAGAGAAATGAGGAAAGTGAAAATATGAAGAATGAAAAACTTGAGAAATTAAGAATGATAATTTAAAATGGAACCCGAAGAAACAAAACTCAACCCTAGTAATCCAATTTCGCGCCCTAGGGACCACTTCTGTGCTCTTCCTCAATATCCTAGTATACCCGGGAGTTTGGTGGTAGTCATCCAGATCTAATTACATTGGAATAAAGTTTGACAACAACTATTTTTGACATTAGAAAATACCGCTAGATACAAACTATTATACATATTAATATATATATAGACACATCCTAACTAGTGGATGGGGACTGATCTCATAACTTGTATTGTACAAACTGGAGTTTTTCAAACTCAAAGGGACCCTTACATCACATTGTGCCTAGGTATACTAAGTGCCTGGCGAAACAAAACATATCAGCGCCAGCCTGGCATGGAATCACCATGCACAAGTGTGCATACGATGTAAAAAAGACGTCGTTTTGTTAAAAACCGCGTCACACTTAAAAAAGAAATCAGGTTCGATTCCTAACAATAGCATTTTTATATAATCCATAAAATTCATAACTATATATCCCATAAATTCATAATTATATATCCACAAATCATAACTATATGTTCACAGTGAATGAATGAAGTAAAAATCTACAATGAATGAACTAAATATTCACAATGAATGAACTAAATATCCACAATGATTGAACTAAATATCCACAATGAATGAACTAAATATCCAAAAAATCATAACTATATATCCATAAATTCATAACTATATATCCACAGTGAATGAATGAAGTAATATCTACAATGAATGAACTAAATATCCACAATGAATGAACTAAATATCCATAAAATAACATATATATATCAGAAATTCATAACTATATATCCACAATAATGCTATTGTCGAAAAATCGAACTTGAATTTTTTTTTTTTAAGTGGAACGCGCGTTTTTAGTCAAAACAACGTCGTTTTGCATCGTATGCACCATGCGAATGGTGCATTCGATTGCACAGCATAACTATTGGGGCATGTCTGCCTAGGGCCTTTGCACAGGGCCCTCAAATTTTTGGGGCCCATATTAAAAAAGAAAATTATGTATATAGCAGTAGGCTAAGTAGTAAGTAATGGTATTAAGGTTACCCATTTCAATAGAATTAACATTGTTAATATATATTACCTAAATCCCTTTCACGATTCCCAATTCCTAATTGAATTAGTATTGTTTTGACCAAGACTATGTGATCTAATGGTACTCGAGTTGGACTTCCATTTAAAAGATTATGAGTTCGAGCCTCAGTAGAGGTATTATTGGTTCTTTGTGTTTGTTTCAATAGGTTGAGAAAGAACATGTAATAGAGCCAGTAAACATTCAAAAAAAGCATTGTTTTTTGTTTTTTAGAAAATTGAATTAACATTGTTAACTAGAGCTAGTAACATTCAAAAAATGCATTGTTTTGTTTTTTTAGAAAATTGAATTAACATTGTTAACTAAGCTTTTCTTTCGACGGATCTGTGCAAGTGTGCAACGTGGCAACTCTATTACTCTGTTAGTATAAATATAATATGATAGTATAGGTTAATAGGGGGTGATAAGCTTAATTTCTAGGCATTATTTAGAGTAATTTTAGTGAGTGAGTTAGATAAATAAATTAAGATTTAGGATCGATTTTATTATAAATATTATATTTAGTTATATGTTACTAGTTTAGTTTGGTTTTAATAAATATTAGGCTAATGTTGCATTTTTATCCTATATATAATAAAGCCATATGGTCTTGTGAAAATTAAATTGTGATAATTAACATTTAATTTCACAAGACCATAATAATATTGTTAAATTATAATAACAATAACAATAATAATAATGCAATAATAATAATGATAATAATTTCCACTAATAAGTTTATATATATAATATATATAATATATATATATATACTATATATTATATATATATATATATATATATATATATATATATATATATTATATATGATTATATTATTTATTTATTTAAATTTCTACTGGCAAATTATTGGTGAACGATGGTCCACGTAATTGTATGGATCATGAATATCAAATACATTTTTAATATATTAAAAATACATTATTTTTATATTGAAAGTACCTTACATACATATATAATATACCCTTAGTATATTTAAAATATACTTTTTATTGCATGCAACCCAAAGTTCATAAGTTTGAAATTAATATATGGCATAGCTAGGCGGCCTAATATTTAAGATTGTTGATGTGCATATTGAGGACTACGGAGACAAAGATGCATTATTCGTGGATTCATCGGATATTATCCAACAACACTCTCCAACTTAATTGACGTGAAGTAGGCTTAGTAACATTAAGATTATATTCTCGAATTATTAGCTCTCATCTTTTATTGATTACACACTTAATTCAATAGTATTTGAAAGAAAAAAATCAATGTTCGAACTAAGATTGTGATTTTGGTCTTTAAAGGTCAATTGTATGGTTGCTACATCTAGAGTTAGAAATCTCAAAAGGTCTAAAAATTTTGATCCGTAGTGACTCCTAAGATTGTAATTCAATTACTATTGTAGTTTACTAAGTTCTTAAAAATTTGTAATATTAATATACTATGTATTAAATTTTTACTATAGTTTAAGATTTGTAGTAATCACCCACCTTAAATATGATTTTAATTGTAAATATATTTATGTTCATAATTTTATCATAGGAATTCACATATAATAATTATTAAATAACAAAAATTTTATATATGAATAAACTTCATATAGGGTATATTTTTATAACATATTTTCCGTGCATCGCACGGGACAAATACTAGTTAATATAAATAGGAGTTTTACTTTTATCTATAGTATTAAATTATTTAATAGTTTTATATCTTAAATTTTAAATTAGTGTTTTAATTATTAAGTTTAGTTAAAGTGGCATCATTAGGTTAATATAATTATTATTAGTATTTGGGATAAGGTTAATATAATTATTATTATTTTAACTTAAGTTTGTATTTTTTGTTTCTTTTACAGATTAGCGCAGCAGAGAAAAAAAAGATAAATAATATAACAGCGCGTTTTGGTTCGCTGAAAAATATTTGAAGGGAAATGGAATTTGAAATTCCATGGAAAATAAATTTCAAGAAAATAGATTTCATTGTTTGGTTGGTGGAAAAGAAATTACTGGGAATATGAATTTCATTGTTTGGTTTGAGTTTGGAATTGTAAGAAATAATGTGTATAATGACAAATATAACCTACACAACAATAATAATATAATAATGATAAGAGTAAATAGTAATTAGTAAAGAATGATGAGGGTAAAATAGTCATATTAGTTTTCCATGGAAAACCTTTTCCATGGAAAACAAAATACCTAACATGAGCAAAGAATTTGTTTTCCTCAAAACTCAAGGAAAACTTTTTCCCATGGAAAATGTTTTCCATCCAACCAAACAACATAAAGCATCATTTTCCTTCACTTTTAGGAAAACATTTTTCCATGGAAAATATTTTTCCATCCAAACCAACACCCCTAAGAGTTTAGGGATTTGGTTATAAAGGAGGAAGGACGGCAAAACAGATATACGAAAACAGAACAGGAAAAAAAAGAGAGGAGATTACGAGAGCTTGGGAGCACAACGGCGAATTTGGCGAGAAAGATTCTATCGCAAGGAATTTTCGGGCTTCAATCCACAGCTATCATCTCTTAGGCTTGAATTATCTTCTTCTCTATTTTATTTCTTGTTTAATTTTTCAGAATAGTATTCCTTGAATTGTTTATGCATTTAAATTATGATTATCGGATAGAATTTTAATTAGGGATTTGGATTAGCCTTGATTAGATTAATTGACTATCCTTCATGTGTTGATTCTTCTAATTCAGTTCAGGGGGCTTGAGTAATCTTACGCAAACTGCAAATTTCACAATTCACAAACACTCAAAAAGGGAAACTTACCAAAAAATAAAAAATAAAAATAAAAATAAAAACCTCAATAGATGTGCAAAAAAGATAATTGGCCAAAAGAAAAACTGTTAGATGCTAATCTTCAATTTTCATAAATAGAAAATCAAGATGATTATGAGATTGAGTAAAAAATTAAATGATAGGTGTGTACAATGATAGGTATCACTGTGACAATTAAAATAATAAAAATGTTGAATAAAAATCCTTGATAGTTGTTTAGATGATGTTTGGTCACAAATGATAAATCAAATTAGCTTTAATCTCTATTGAAAATGGGATTTTGAAAAGAAGTTGAAATCAAAAGTTTGGTGGATGATTTTGTGTCTAAATGTGCGGCGCATGTCACTTTTTAAATGAAGCTTTAGATATATTTTTTGGGAAAACTGTAAAAAATGCCCCTCTATAATATGTCAATTATCAATGTCATCCCTGAATTATGAGTGGTGTAAATGTTGCCCCTCAAATTATCAAAACGGTGCACATATAGCCCCTCCCGTAAACAGACATGTGGTTTCCCCGTTAGTGTCGACACCGTTTAAGCACTTAAGCCGAAGTAAATATATAATTTAGTGTTTTTTTTCCTCCCTAGATTCGAAGTACCAGCAATGGACAGCGGTGGGGAACCACAGGTCCGTTACGGGAGGGGCTATATATGCACTATTTTGATATATTGAGGGGCAACATTTACACCCACTTATAATTCAGGAGTGACATTGATAATTGGCAATATTATAGAGGAGCATTTTTTACAATTTTCCTTATTTTTTTTATACAATATTTTATATTTTGAATTTGCAAACAATTTTTTAAACAAGTATTATTTATATATAAGAAATTACTTGAAAAAATAACTAAATTAAGATATTGCACAGGACTCAAAATTTTTATTACAACCGCCTGACCCATATACTTATATTCGATTTACACCATCAATCCCCATTCTTTATAAATTGTCGATATCTTCATTTTATAATGCATTAATTTTTAAAAAACAACAAACAAATTAAGAATAGGCACCTAGTCACCATAAATGGACAAATAACAAAGATAATCGACGAAACAAAAGGAGGACAAGATAGAAAATAATCATGAAAAAAAAAAAATTACTCATTTTTTGGTTCCCATAGTTGCACTTTGCCGTATTCTCTTACCACTTCACCACCTACTAGCATTAAAAGTATGGAGTTAATGAAATTTAGATGAATGGCAGTGGTAATTCTGAGAAATTTTTGGCGCCGTTT
>VALG01001465.1:0-38898 GCA_009835305.1 Ipomoea purpurea
GTACCGTATCAAATTCATAATTCGGTCGATCTAGGTAAAAATTTATACGTGCTTGTCCATATAACCCCATCAATGGATCTGCGACCCCTGTACAAGGGGTCGTGTATGATCGGAAACAGATCTAGATCTATTCTATTGTGGCTTCGTTGGCATGGGGCGATGACGGTGGTTGAGGGAGTGATGTCGGCGGCGTGGATGGAGACCAGATCGGGAAGAGAGGAGAGGAGAGGATAAGCACTACTAGTAATTCACCCGCGCGATGCACGGGAAAAAATATATTATTATAAATATAAATAACAAATAAAAAATTAAAATATTTTAAATTGTTTAATATAATAATATTTTTGAGCTTCCATTGGTCAAGTATTTATTATTTTTATAGAATATAAAATTACAATTAAAATTAAAATTAAAATTTTGTATGGTTAATATAATCTATAATTATGTGCATATTCAAATAAACTTATAGAGAGAATTTACATAATTACATTGATTTATTCTTAATTGTATTTCATCTATATTATAATTTTCACAAAACGAATAATAACTAAGATATTACATTTAGAAAGCAAATTTCAAATTTTTGTATGAGTAAATTTAAACTCTAATTGAACACATTTTTTATATGATTATATAATATATAGCTATTTTATTTTTCAAATGTTGTGCTTTTATATATTATATATATATATATATATATATATATATATATATATATATATATATATATATATATATATATATAATAAAGGATGTTGTGGCATTAATTTAATATTAATTACTTCCCAAACCATATAAGCTTTATTATAGTTAAGATTTTATACATCATTCCGCATGGGTAGCTCAATTGATCATAGAGGTGAAACTTTGGAATGATGACCAGGGATCGAGTCTCACCAGCGGCAGTGTGGGAGCAATCTCCCTGAGCACCGGTATAGCCTCTATGGTTCATGTTCAGTTGAGTCACCATGATTTACATCCTCCCAAAAACCCTGTTGGGCCGGGGTGTGGGGGGCCCTTAGGGTTGGGGTTCAACCTTTTGGAATGTTAAGATTTTATACATACATATGTAGTACACGAGTCGAAGAAACCCAATTCGTGTACAATATATTGTTTCATCCTTCTGCAATATAATTTTGTTTTTCGATCTCTTTTTATTTATAATTACTTTTGAAAAATATAATATTTTTTATGTTTTGTATTTTGTTATTTTATGATGGACATGTATATATTTGTATGTGTTTTATTTTGAATAAGAGTATTTTAATTATTTAAATCATATTCCTTTTCTATTCTCGTATACCACCAAATATAAGAATATAATTCTTCTTGTAATCTCATGTTTATTCCCTTTACAAATCAAACGATAAAATAATATTTCTAATTTTTTTGTTACAATTTTATACTTCTTTTCTTTTAATTTATTTTTATTCTTTTAACTAAACGCCAATTAAGTCCAATAAAATAAAATTTTGTCACGATTATCATAATGAAAGTTTGGTTTGCTTTGCTTCCTTTTCACGGGATGCCATTTTTTCACTTTAATATTCCGACATATTAGTGACTTTTTTTTTGGCTACTTTAATTATATCTCACCTTGATCTGACTGCTTGTTGTAGTAGTACAATAATGGATGTCAGTTAAGGAAACAGTGTATATATACCTCCAAACGTTAAGCTACTACCAATTATATTGACTTATTGACTTATTACGTAGTAGTAATTGCTAATACTTTTACATAAGAACACAAGATTAAGGAGAAAATTAATTATTTTTTTTAATCAAAAAAAGGAGACACCCAAGAACACTAGCTACAAACATTTTCCCTAATTCTGTCGCGGAAAGTTCTCTTCGAGAATTTTGCTCCAATCTGGTCTTGATGCAGAGCAACTAGGGGTGATCACGGTTCCGGTTCCAGTTCGAACGGAATGGAGAATTAAAGTTATATATAATCATTCTAGTCAAATAAATGTTTATAGACGTGGTTGAGATCGATGTGAGTCTCGCACTTAGACTTGAGCTGTTTGATTAATTAGTTTTTTGTATTCCGTAATAATTTATTATTTCAAAATGCTAAAATTTAAAAAGCTAATCAAAATAACTTTTTTCATAAGTTTTTGAAAAAATCATTTTGTATTTGATCATTTAACAACTAATTTATCAAACATTTTTCTACAATTAGCTAACCAAACCTACTAACTCAATCAGTTAATAACCATTTACCAGACATCCCCTTAAACTAACATTTATATGAGCTTGTAGACATAAGTTTTGTTTCTACCTATCCCAAGTTGTTGGTTATCATTTATATTGATCTTTCCTTTTTCTCACTTATTACTCCGTACTTTCTAGTCCTTAATTACTGAAACTAACGTCAATTGGCGAAATTTCTAGCCCTAGCTCAATATGATAGTTAAGGAGTAATCACGATGACTTCATTGACGCTCTTATGTGAGAAGAATTAGTGTATGGTGCACAAAGGAGTCCACCACATTAGGTGAAACTCCGGCACTGTGATTTTCCAGCTTATCTTGCTTGAATCATCATTCTCAATCTACCACCTAAGTACCAACTGATGAGCTGTCTGTTCGAACATTGAAACTGATTCCTTAATTATATGTTCTCATACATCATAGTGGAGACAACCCCAACCGAGTTGGTCAACCAATTTACTTGATAACCACAAAGTTGTAAGTTCGATTTCCTAGCTATGAGAATTGCCTATTCACATTCTCAGTTTGGGCATGTTAGCTATATGCAACATAGCTTACCTTCTTGTGATCATTTGTCGACTAGGGTTACAAAGTGATATTTACCCAGAGCACATGCACTTTCGAATAATGATGACATATTTTTTATAAATCAAAGGAATCATAGTTTGGTCACACAACAGTAGAACATAATCATAGTCTAATGACTAAATGTAAACTTTTGTTCAAGGTTGCAGTCTTTGAGATTAAATTTTCAACACACTCAAATACAGTATATAAATGGGTTGCTTAAAAAGGGGAGGAAAAAGAGACCAGAAAACAAAGAAAAAATAACAATAAATAAAAGCAGAAAAGAAAAAGCTGTTGAGGAATCTGCATGTGGAGAATGAAAAATTGAAATATTTTTTTTTTTGAAGAAAAAAAAAACAATTACTTTTACGACACATCTTTTTCGCGCCCAAGAGTCAACACCATGTTTTTCAATCGTTAGTGCGCAAAATGGGCCCCACTGTTTTTTTTTTTTTTTTTATTCTTTTTCTTGATTTTTAAAGTCCGCCAGGACCTACCCTTTATCTTTGAAGCTGCGACTTTGGTCTGTCTGTCCATCCCTCTAATAATACACCATATCGCCCCCCAAAAGAGATGTGTGGTATATGACTGTTAATTGATTGGATTAGTAAATTTAATTAATTGATTGTAGAAAACTATTTGATAAATTATCTGTTAGTAATTACATATAAAATGATTTTATTTAAAAATTGATTGAAAAAATTACTTTGAGTAATTTTTTAAATTTTAGCATTTTGAAACAATAAGTTATTAAAAAGGCTAATTAATCAACCACTCATATTGATTGTTTAATCAAGTCAAACAACTAATAATAGTCAAATAAGTCAAAATTGACTGATATGTAACTATTTTATCAAATAGGGTCATAGTCAAATGAGTGAAGTGTGACTTTAATTAATTAATACTTAAAAGTCACAAGTTTTATCAAGAGTTTCTTGCGCCTATAGTACATGTCTTTAATTTCAAGTGCAACTTACCTTTCTTAGGTGATTTTAAACTATTATATTAGAACATTATTTAATGTTCACTCATATAAGTTGTGAATTTCTCTTGTCATTAGAAGCATGATTTACTCAATGTATACACTCGAATAATAGTTATGAATTATCCTCGTTATATAATAATAATAATAATAATAATAATAATAATAATAATAATAATAATAAAAAAAAAAAAACACTGCAAAGATAGATTTAAAAAATGAATACTTCTGGTCAAGACCTTTTGGTATTCATCAGCTCCGATTCTACAACATATTCATAACTTTTGCAACACCGAAACTTCATTTTTTTGGGTCCTTTGGAATCTACTTTTTGACAACAAAGTTAATTGTATAATTGAAGAGAGAAAGGCATATCCCTAGATATCACTTTACATTTTAATTAGGAGAAATCAGACGTTAGATATCTGTTTGGTTCTAACATGAGCATCGGAATTGAAATGTGAATTAAATATTTTGCAATTAGAATGACTTTTTGTGAATGTATTTTACATATGAGGGTAGAATTGGAATGATTACGTACTAATACTGATGTTTGTTTATGTATGATCTTATATCGGAATAAATAAATGTTTTAAAAATACAAAAAAAAAATAATAAAAATTCTAAGGCAATTGATCTTAAGAATGGTGATGAAGTGAGTTGGCAATACAATGAGGAGTCGATAAAGTAAGGTAGATGACGAAATGTGGACGCAATGAAATGAGGAGGGATAAGCTAAGGCTGAAATATTAGAATGATACCTGATTTGGTAATGATTTTGTAATTATAAGTGTAACAAAATCATATACCTATGTTTTAAATTAAAAAGTTATCAATCAAACAATGTATTATAACTTTTATTCTCATTCCTTGTGTCTAACCCTATAAATCAAACATAATCTTAATTGTTATATGTAGTTTAGTCTCATGTTGTTAATTTTTAGAAATACAATTCTCTCATTTGCAACCAAATGATTGTCAATTTGGTCTTTATATTAATTTATATCATTGTTATATTTTCTTTCATTTTAGAGTTTTGCAAATAACATTTAAAAAAAAAAAATAATCACTCAACAGTTCTTATATTCTCTCCCTAACTCAACCCATATACATCATTAAATATTATTCAAGCCCTAGCTTGAAGACACAAACCAATATTGACAACTAAGTTAATTAATTGTATAATTATATTGAAGAGAGAAAGGCATATCCCTAGATATCACTTTACATTTTAATTAGGAAAAATCATATGGGTGATCTCTCAATTGTTACATGTTATGTAGTTTAGTCTCATGTTGTTAATTTTAGAAATACAATATTTCATTTTTTTAAGTACAACATCTCATTTACAGCTGCTACATGGATGCGAGCTACCACCGTGGAACAAATACAGTTGCTGTTGGTGCGGTCCTCCTTGACGCCAATGGCCACTATTTATCGGCTTTCAGTGCCCCGTTAATGGCCGAGGCCTTTGCATGCAAAGAAGTATTATCATGGCTTAAGGGACGACGGAATGAACAGTCTATCCAAGTACACACGGATTGCCAGTATTACAGTCCTATCTATCTGGACCATCAACCACATCACGGTCATATCTGGGTTATGCTATCGACAGTTGCAGAACCCATATATCTACGTTTGCTTACTGCTCAGTTATTTACATTCCTAGATTACAGAACTTATTAGTTCATACTTTAGCTTCTACGGCTTTAACTTTCGATACTGTTATGTACTGGGACAATGTCCCAAGACTCTATTTTGCCACTTCTATAAATCCAACCACCAGGTTGACTTTCAAAAAAAAGTACAACATCTCATTTACAACCAAATGGTGTCAATTTGGTCCTTTATATTAATTTGTTGTTAAAACTTTCTTTCATTATAGAGTTTTGCATGTAACTTTTTTTTTTTTTTTTAAATCACCTATACGTCTCATACTCTCTCCATAATTCAACCCATTAATGATGAGAGGTTAAACTATATAATAGGTGAGGAACTAAAAATATAAATTACAAAATAATATCACTAAGATTTATAACCTCGGTTATATATTTTTTTTAAACCTCGAAATTCTCATCACTAGTAAAAAATGTTGGCGGACATGATTAGGCAAAATTCAATGTGACAGGTATGGAAGAGTATCACAAGAAGGAAAGAAAAAGAAAACAAAGCAAGATTGTGTAGGGCAATGGGCATGCATGGCTAAGCAGCACATGGAAAGAATTGACAACCAAATTAAAGAAGGTTAGTTGTGGTCCACTAACAATGGACTAACGAAAGATGAATTCCAACTCCAAATGAGTAATTAAGTAAAAAGGTAAATCATAATTCACGGATTTAATTATTGCTAATATCATTTTGTCAAACTTTATAATATAGAGTCATAGAGTATAGTATATAGTTTATTCAGTATGTTAGCTCCTTAGTTCAGCTGAGTTTATCATGATTTACATCCTCCTAAATGCTCTGTCGGACTGGAGTGTAAGCAGATCTTGAAGATTGTGAATTCAACCTTTTGGAAACAACAAGTTTATTCAGTGTACGTACATCTTGATTAGTGATGCGAATTACTCGATCCCTAACCAAAAAAAATAAATAAATAAAATACATTCGCACTTAGTTGTGCCATTTTGATGCAGGGAAGTGATGAAAGAGGTAGACACGGAACCGACATTAAATTTCATTCTAAGATATGGAACCGACCAGGAAAGAAATCCTAAGGACCAAAACTGTACCAGTCTGGGCTCTGTTACAGAGGTGGTGGTACAATTTTCAGGATGGGTTTCATGTTCGTGGCAATTGGCATACCAAAATAATTAAATTACTTTTGCACTTTGTCATGCATCATATCCTTAAGTACAGCAATTGTGCAGAGTAGCTTTGATGAATGTGTTTTTTGTCGTCTTCGCTGTACTCCCCCCCACTCTTACTATCAACTTTGGTTTACCATGTTTGGTAGGTATAAGGTTCATACCTCGAATTCATGTAACAATATTCTTGTCAAGTATAAGGTTAAAATTCAAAGTTTGAACTCGGATATGTAAATGTTTTTGGGAGATTTTCTCGAGAATCAAATGTGACAAATTATATCATGTACCACATGTTCATTTCAAGTATGGTCATTTTGTTTTTTGTGCATGTTCATATTTAGTGTATTGCAAGTTGAAATGAATGTTTAGTACATTAAAAATAAATTACAGGATCACATAAATATAAACTTATATAAGATTTCATCTTATTAGTGTGGACCCTGATTCATAGTATAAGCTATTGGGTTAATAAAGTTACCGTGAATCAAATCTAAAAACACAATTTAGCATATTGAAATGATTCAGCAATTTGAATTATGAAACATTTCATAATGTAAATTGTGATATTTTTGAACATTGGTCCACAGAATAATTTGGCATTGGGGGGTACAATGACAGACTTAACAAAATTGTGACTTGGGCTAACATAATATAGCCCAAAAGATTTTGATGGTGAAGTTAAGAAATGGGTTGGTCAGCCATTCATGTCTTGGTCCAGCCCAAGAAAGCATATTTTAAAGATCCTGCTCTTCTAATATTTGGGAGAGTTACCGTCAGTCGTTATTATTATAGACGCGTGTATGTGTACCGCGGTCAAAAACGACAACCGTTTCTTTAAGAAAAAAACGGTCCAGCCGTTAGCAGATTAACCAGAAACGTCCGCATTTGTTTGGTGTATTAAAAAGCCAAACTAAAAATTACAGTATATATAACCCGACACCTGTACTGTATATACAAAATGATACTGTAGTTTAGTGAATGAAACTGCAGTGTATTAAAACCTGAAATTGAATAACATTTCACATATTTGAGTGTATATGTACAATGAGCTGGTATTATATCAAAATGATCATGTAGTTGTGTTTTAATGAAACTATAGTGTATATAAAATAAAATTAGAGGATAAATTTTCACATATTTGGGTCTATATAAATATCGAATTGCAACTATAATATATCGAAAATGAAACTGTAAAGTTGTGTTCAAACTGAAACTACAGTGTATACAAAATGACACTGAATAACAGAGTTACTTTTTGTAAAAAAGGTGCGAAACGGCGGAGAACAAACACCCAAGTTAATTTTCATTTTAAGAAAAAAAAAGACGTGCGGTGCATAATCGATTATGCACCGCGGTGGCATAATATATTTGGCCGTTACCGTCCATGCTTTAATAGTGTAATTTATCGCAAATTATGCCCTGTGCAACCGAATGCACCATTGCCGCATGGTGAATACGATGCAAAACGACTATTGTTGGTTAAAAAGGCGTTCCACTTTAAAAAAAAAAATAAAGTTTCGATTTTCGGCTAATAGCATTTTTATATATCCATAAAATTACATAATTATATATCCATAATTCATAACTATACTATCCATAAATTCATAACTATATATCCACAGTGAATGAAGTGAAATAAATTAGTCTACAATGAATGAACTCAAATATCCACAGATGAATGAACTAAAATATCTATAAATTCATAATAATCATATCCAGCAAATTCTAACTATGATATCACAATATGCTATTGCCGAGAATCGAACCTCGATTTTTTTTTTTTTTTTTTTTAAAGTGGGACGCGGTTTTTTAGTCAAAACGACCGTCCGTTTTGCATCGTGATGCACCAATGTCATGGTGGCATTCGGTTGCACAGCATAAATATTGGTAATTTATGTCTCAAACCCAGTTCGGAAATTTAGGATTGTTATGCCAATTGATGCCGTGTCGAAAACGGCTTCGTTTTGTTTCAAAACAATGCCATCTGAATTAAAAAAAAATGCTTTCTTCCTTATTGTTAACTTGGTGTTTGTCCTTAAAGAATTCGTTTCTCTATATTCATAATTTTTGAATTTTATATTCATAATTTTTTAACTTTATATTCACAATTTTAGATCTCAATATACAAAATTACAGAACTCAATATTCACAATTCAGACCCCTATTTCATAATTTTTTGAACCTCTATATTCACAATTTCAAAACTCCTATATTCACAATTAAAGAAACTCTAATATTTACAAATTTCATAACTCTATATTCAAACAATATAATCAAATATTTGAACTCTATGTTTACAAAAAAAATATCATTGCTAAGGAAATGGTGCCACTAACGACACTGTTATTCCAGATGAGCATTTTTGAACATGAGTTCCACAACATAATTTGCCCGAATTTTGTATTGTCGTTCTTTAAGTAGTTTTATCAATCATATGGTCCACACAATTATGTGGACTATACTATCAAATAATATACATTTAGTATACAAATAATATATTTATAGTATATTAGAATATATTTTTTATTATGGTTCACACAACATTATATAAACTATAATCCACACAATAATTACTTAATTTTTTTTTTTATATAAGCTCTTAAATTATACTTTCTCACTTTTATTATTTCATATTATATATGATAAGAAATATAAATTATAAATTATCTTGACTTGAATTCTAAAAAAAAAAAAATTTATAATATCAAAATTTTAGGTCAGAGAACAAAAATAAGGAGTAGAATTTATGAATAAAATATATTTTCCTTCTCTACAAGTTACAACTGTGGGAAAATACGGAGTGATTTAAAAAAAAAAATGAAAATAAGGTGATCCTGCAATTGAACTAACAGATAAGGGAGGCCGGGAGGAGGGAGGGAGACAGAGTAGAAGTACAAGAATGGCGGCGGCGGCGACGTCGTTTCAACCCCGCCTTCTCTCTACCTTTGTCGGGGACACTAGCTTCTTCTACTCGGCGAACTCACTACATCGCCTCTTCAGCTGCAATCCAGGTCTGATAATATTCCGCTTTTTCCTTATTCTCTCTGCAATGTTTGTACTACGCGCATCAAGTGTTTGATGTAATTACTCTAACCTTACATCCTTCGTTACTACACATGCCCCCCTAGATGAAGACGAGTAGGCATTAGGCAGAGACTTTACATTTGAATTGGCACCATTTGTTCGGGTTAAGAATTGCTTTTGTGTTTTACTTCAATCTAACTTTGATTTTTCGCACAGGAAGTAAACATGCGTCGATGCAAATGTCCAGAACATTTTCGGGATTGGCAAATCTTTTATTTAACAGAAGGTATACTGTTTTGCCATTATGTGCATACAATCATTTCAGCAACACCCACTGATGCAGCATCTTTAGGGATGTTTTCACTCATGCCCATTTGTTTATCTAAATATCTTGGAGAATGTTTGAATTAAAATATACCTAGATAGTAGAGGACTATGTTACCATTTTTGTTATAGGTAACAGTCTTAATATGGTTGCAAGCTTTTTTTTTTTTTTTTTTTCCCTCTTTAAAGCGATTTTGCTTATATAGGGTCTGGTCTTATGTAGCATCTATTATTGTAGTTGCACACTCTGTTAATATACTGAATTCACTATTTATTTATTTGGATTTGGATTAATTTCAGTGCCTCTGCATTCTTGTGTCTAAGATTGTTTCCTCATGTAACTGTTCTTCATTTCTACTAAATTTCCAGAAACACTGATGCTATTCCCAATGGAAAACGTGCACGTTTGAAGCCAGGCAAAGTCTCTCCTTGTAGACCAGTTCCTGATCACATACAGAGGCCTCCATATGTGAATTCTAGAAAACCACCTGGGATTTCTAGTGGACCAGAAGTGCATGATAAAAAGGGGATAGAAAGGATGAGAGCTTCAGGGAGGCTTGCAGCACAGGTCCTTCAGTATGCCGGGACTTTAGTCAAGGTGATTCCTGTTAAAAATAATTTTTTCTTTTCTTCCTTCTTTAAAATAATTTGGAAATCCAAGATTGGCAACTTTTTATCAGTTTACAAGTTATCTTTTGTACTTCAGTTATGTTGCACCAAGATGAACGTGTGGCCATTTTGCAATAACATCATATTAAAAATGGTTTTTGGATGAAAACTTACTGCTCTAAGTTGACTATGGGCTCATCTTTTATTCTTATTTTTTTCCATGTTTTTGCTTTAATTTGTTTAAAATGATGGATGCTTATGACATTCAGAAGTGCTGCCTTGTGTTTTTCATTGTTGATCTTTGAGAATATAATTTGTATTATTCCTATACATTGGTCGGGTGCTTCATGAAATGCTTATATAGACTTATTTTAGCATAAAATCAGTCGATGTACACAATGAATGAAACAGTAATTCAAGATCACTTGATTCACTTCCAATAAGTTAGATTGGTGCTACCACATTTATTTAAATCTCGGTAGTTACTACTTTGGCAGCCAGGCATCACAACAGATGAAATTGATCAAGCTGTTCACCAAATGATCATCGACAATGGAGCATACCCATCACCTCTTGGTTATGGTGGATTTCCAAAGAGTGTATGCACTTCTGTGAATGAGTGTATTTGTCATGGAATCCCTGATTCACGACCACTTGAGGTTTGCTATAATTTTAAATTTTTCTCAAGCTTTAAGTTTCAAGTCACTGAAGACCTGAAGCTGATATTTCTCTTGGCAACCACTGATATTTGATGTTTCAGGATGGTGATATAATCAATATTGATGTTACTGTATATCTAAATGTAAGTTTCTATGGAGGAATCTGTATACTCAATATTTACTTTTAGCTAGTAGCACCCACCAATCCATTGAAACTAATATTATGCTGTATAAAAGGGTGGCTGTTACAACTATCTCATTGTAGTCTATTAAGGAATAAAGTGAAACCTCACTCTGTTTCATTCACTGATTTGATTTTTATATACAGGGTTACCATGGTGATACATCAGCCACATTCTTTGTTGGAGATGTTGACGAGGAGGCCAGAAACTTAGTGCAGGTGTGATTTCCTGGTTGGCAGATACACTTTCTGATCTGCATGTCTTTTTTCCCTTTTACAAGAAAAGACCAGGTTTTTTTGTTTATAAAGATAGAGTTATTTGATCCTGCACAAGCGAACTATCATTTCTTTCCTGTTTTCTATCAAAATTAAGGGCACATTTCAAAATGAAAGATACTGTTTTTGAATCACATTAAATTTGCATATCATTTCTGTGGATTTAGGCTTGCTGATGTCAAGTGATCAAGGCCTCAGGATAACAATTTGTGACCTTGTTCAATTTGATTGGTTTCAATGAGTTAAATTTAATGGGAAGCCGCTCCAAATTAAAAATATTATTATAAGACATAAAATATCACAATTTTTAAAAGTAGCAGTAAATTTTGTTACTAGACTATTTCTTGTGCTAGGTGCATCATGCAATTAATTATTACTCATGCACTGTGCATATTTATACTTTTCATTATATTATTATTCTAAATTAATCTATGATGCTCCTTAGTTTCAGCTCTTTACAATTGTCTAGTCATGTAGGTATAGTTCTAGATACGCTTCTCATAAGTGCAATTCGTTGCCTCATTTATTAGGTAACTAAGGATTCCTTGGATAAGGCAATATCAATTTGTGCCCCTGGAGTGGACTTTAAAAAAATTGGCAAGACAATACAGTAAGTTGTCTCCATAAGTCTGATTTCTGGAACATTTTGATAATTTTCATAGTAACAGTGAATATAGGATTTGTGATGGGATTTTTGCTTGACATTAATGTTTCCGTTTGTAGTGACCTTGCAGATAAACATAATTACGGCGTTGTACAACAATTTGTTGGCCATGGTGTGGGACGTGTCTTTCATAGTGATCCCAGTGATTCTACATTACAGTAAATTCTCCAAACCATTTTACTCAACCAGTGTTTCATGAAGTTTACATTGCATTCTAGATATATTCTTTGTTCTTGGCCTGCTGATGGTGCATGGAACACTAAACTTCATTAATACTTTTGGTGACAGAAGTGCATTCATTATAGTTGATTGAATTGAAGCATGTGCTCTATCTCAACTACCCATGACCTTTGGTCTGGTTCTGATACCAAATTAAAGCATGTGCTCCATTTCAACTAAAAGCCTAAGCTGATAGTTGGATTACACATTAAATAGTTATACGCTCAACAGAATTAGGCTGATTCATGTCGACTTGCTACCCATATTCATTTCATGTGATACTTTTTCCCTGTCTTAGGAAACAATGGTCGAGGGCGCATGGTTCTCAATCAAGACATTCACTATTGGTAATATTTTCGTTTCCATATTTCTCCTCATTGACGTGGCTTTCCCCCCGATGATGATGCAGCGTGATTGTCTTTGATTTGTGCCTTACTCTGACCCTCACCCTTCTTAACATGTTGTACACGTACAGAACCGATGCTGACAGTTGGCAGCATACAGCCTATAATGTGGGACGACGACTGGACTGTTGTTACAGAAGATGGTAGCCTGTCTGCACAATTTGAACACACCATTCTAATAACACAAGATGGTGCTGAGATTCTTACACAGTGTTAAAAAGGTACCAGAAGAAGATAAGTTGAAGGTGGCATTCTTTCAAGTATACACCTTTTGCATTATACAATTGGATTGACAGCTTGCAACTAGTAAAAGATTATTTGCTGTTAAGATTATTCTATTTGTATTCATTATTTTAAATTAGATGCATCTGTTATCTTAAATTTTGTTTCTTTTATAAGTTGAATTTCAGATAGAATAAAGTATGATATCAGAATGCCGTGTCGCTTTCGTATTTTCAAATGCATAGCTTACGGCCTTACGCCAATTCCAAAAAATTGATTTTTTTGAACGAGTAAAATATAGTATTACGGATAAGAAATCCCGTAGTGACGTATATAATTCCTAATTCCTCAGATTTATATTATCACCTACACCTTGTGATTATGCACTTATTATTTATGTGTAAAGCGCAGCATCAATCAGGCTACCTGCGGAGGAATTCTTAGAGACAGCCATGGTGAATGGAAAATGAGGAAATAGAATTTGAAAATACATGTAATAGAGTTAATGTTGCAGAAGGCGTTAGTCGGATGCTCGGGGGCGCTAGTCTAAGTGTCTGAGTAATTCGAGTATATTGTCTTCACTTTTCCCACTTAGGGTTAGGAGTTGTTTAGATTGTTATAATTCTTCAAACTAGCTAGTAAAATGCATATGTTAGATATTAGTCGAGTATATGATTGAAGAAATAATATAGAAGAGGAGTAGCCAAGCAAGCAAAACAAAAAAACCATTTAGCCGAGTTGAGCGCCAACTCGGCATATAGATTGCCTAATCGGTCGGTCAACTAAAAATTGTCTAGAGCGAAAGTCGTCCTAGTCGATGCCTAGACTGCCACTAAGCTGATTTTTACACCAATGAGTAGAACTCGTGACACATATATAATAATTGTATAAAGGTAAATACTGCATGTTTGTATGAGACCAAGTGCGACTCCTCCGCCACCCAATAATGGCGGAGCATGGGACGCCATAAGCTTCGGTAAACTACCTAATTAACGTAATGTGTAATTTTCTTAATTTGAAATTAAAAAACTAGCTGTAATTATGTGATGATCATATCATATACATTCCAAAGTCAAAGTCATCCTTGCACAGCTTGCTTAATTTAGTTTATGATCAATCCAATCTTATTACTCTTAATCACGCCATGACTCACATGGGAATTTTTAATTAGCAGTTAACTATCATCGCTGATTCTTCATTCTATATATGAAGTCAATAACCATTAACAACATCATAGATATATGAGTGGCGATGGAGGGAAACACTGTCGCCTCAAAAAACCGGCCGCCGCCCAGCTCCGGCAACCTGATTACAGTTCTCAGCATTGACGGCGGAGGAATAAGAGGAATTATCCCCGGTGTCATCCTTGCCTATCTAGAGAAACAACTTCAAGTATGTAACTAGCTTAGTAGAGAATTACTGTAAATTTTATTTTTGTAAGTGTCTTGTGATCTCAGTTGATTAAGGGTTATTTTGGAGGTCAAGCGCTCCCGTGTTTGAGATCAAACGTTTACTATTACGTCAAAAATTATAATTAATAGTAAATGCGCAATTATCTTTCCTTACTCTATTACGTGACAACTAGTGCCACGTAGATTACAGATGCTGAACTCGGTCCTCCAAACTACTGCCCAACAGGCAACAAGTCATAAATAGTTAAACCAATTTAAGTTAGTCAGAGCTATAACTGACTCAAATTAAAAAGATTAATAGATTATTCTTGCTCAAAATCAGAATTATATTGTAACTCGGTTAGCAAGTCAACAACATTTTCCTAACACATTTTGTTTTACTGACACAGGAGCTGGACGGTGAGGATGCAAGGATCGCAGACTACTTCGACGTGGTTGCCGGAACCAGCACCGGCGGGCTTGTGACGGCGATGTTGACAGCGCCTGACAAAGATAAACGCCCTTTGTATGCCGCCAAGGATATAGTTCCTTTCTATCTCAAGCACTGCCCCAGCATCTTTCCTCAAACTAGGTTGTAATTAAGGAAGCTAATTAACTATATACTCTCTATCTTAACAGATTTGACTAAAGTTATTTTTTTGGTTTTGATTTTCAGCGGGCCGTTTTCTTGCATTATTGATCTGTTCAAAGCTTTCACTGGACTCGCTATAATGGGGAATACCTTCACAAACTTGTTAGGGACATCCTGGGAGGTACAAGGGTGCATGAAACGTTGACCAATGTGGTTATCCCTACCTTTGACATCAAGAATTTCCAGCCTACCATCTTCAACTCTTACGAGGTAATCCTCACATTAATTACTATATATATATATATAATCCAGTTGACATTCAAATCTGTTTCTGTAAGTAACAACTAGGGCAATCTCTATCAAGTTAATCATTTATTATCTTGGTAATTACATGGATACAAGTTCGACTCTGAGTAAGAGTATTGATTTGAATTAATTAGTTATGAACAACTTAATTAAGCTAGTTGAATTTACTCTCTTATGATCTTTTGTCACGTGATTGCGATTTTCCAGGTAACTCAAAAAGGAAAATATTAAACTTTCAATTTCTTGTTGACAAATATATATAGGCACCAGAAGATTCCATTTGGGATGTGCAGCTCTCAGATGTATGCATTAGCACCTCTGCAGCACCAACTTATCTACCAGCCCACTATTTCAAGAACAACGATTCTCAAGGAAGGGAACAAGAATTCAACCTCGTTGATGGTGGGGTGGCCGCTAATAACCCGGTACAACAACACCGTTCTGAAACTATACATTTATGTTTATATATATTATATATATGGTCAGCTCGTTAAAAAGTACGTAATTACATGCATGCATGATATATATATAGACTCTGGTGGCGATCAGCGAAGTGACTAAGCAAGTGATGAATCAGAACACGGATTTCTTCCCCATGAAGCCATTCCAGTACGACCGGTTTCTGGTAATATCGTTGGGGACAGGCGCGGCGAAGAACGAGTACAAGTACGACGCCCAAACGGCGGCTAAATGGGGGCTGTTTGGATGGCTGTTGAACGGCAAATCTTCTCCGTTAATCGAAACCTTTACTGATGCAGCTAGCGACATGGTTGATTTCCACAACTGTGTTGTGTTTCAAGCTCTTCAATCACAGGATAACTACCTCAGAATCCAAGTACATATATATATATATATATATATAATTAGAATCTTGATAATTTAATCTGTTTGGTACCCAGATCGAATCTGATTAGTTTAGTACCGATATGATCGTGGCAGGAGGACACGTTGAGCGGGGATCTGTCATCCGTGGATGTAGCGACAACGGAGAACCTAGAAAATCTTGTGAAAGTTGGGGAGGGGCTGCTGGAAAAACCGGTGTCCATGGTGGATCTGTCCACCGGAGAATATAAACCGGTTGAAAATGGAGGCACAAATATGGAAGCACTTCAAAAGTAAGCTTTTATACCCTATGCCTTGTAGCAAAGGGGTAATTTTATTTTTTTTATAGACTGTCATCACATTTTTTAGAGTTAGACTGTCAGACTTGCCTTTTATCGGCCTCGGTCTAACAATTCTCCTCTCACCAGAAGCTATAGCTTATAATAAATACACAATTTTATTTTCTTATACACGGTCATCACATTTTCAAGAGGTAATGTGCTAGACGTGACCCTTTACTGATATCAACATATATAGTAAATTTAATTTGTGTGAGGCTACTTAATAATTAAGATTACAATGAAGTTCAACTCTAAACTGTAGCAGTCTAATAACTTTCTTGATTTGAACAAAACGGGAAAAAGAATTTGTGAAAACTCATTAATTTTTTGTGTTTCTAAGTTTCTGATTCAATTCATTGGCTGCATGTATATATGTAGGTTTGCTAAAGTGCTTTCTGATGAAAGGAAGACGAGGGGCTCCACAAATTAAATGGCGCAGCTGTTGAATTAATCCTGGGACTGAGCTAGCTTAGGATGCTGTCTCCTCGGAGACAGCCTTAATTGCCATCCTGCATATATCCGGGGTTACGTTGTTTATAACCATTACATTCCACTCTATATTCTCCATTCAATTATATTGCTCCAACGTGTAAAAAATAACCCATCTTTGTATCATCAATAAATTGGGCTACCAAGCAAGTTAGGTAATTATTTACAAAAAACTCACGATTTATATACTGAATGTTTTCAATTTACATATTGAAGATTCACAATTTATATATACTGAACATTCAATATGTAAATTGCAATATAAGATTTCATGTCTATAAGTTTTTAATTAGTTTAATATAATTAGTCTGAGGAGTGTTAGTGTATCATGAGTGATGATTGCGCATTTGCACACTAGTGAAGTCAGTTGAGTTGTACTTGAAAAACAAAGTTAAACTATTATTCAATGGTCATATAGCAAAAATCTAACACGTCCCTTACAAAAATCATTCTATAATATTTATTACATAACATGCATACATGTATTGATATATTACGCGAATTCTTTTTAAATCAACAACGAATTGGTAATTCACATGCAATTTATGAAAATGATAATTTTCTCTTTTATGATATTAAAGTAAATATTATTATTTAGGAATTTAATCCGGCAACTTAATCCAGTTGGTAAGTAGGGACGGAGTCAGGAATTCTGTTGAGGGGACGAAGAAGCAGGGATGGATCCAGAAATTTTTTTCAGTTGTGGTGAAAGGTTAAAACAAAAGAGATAATTTGAAAAAAAAATCTAAGAAATATAGGTATAAATATTGTTGGATATGAGCAAAAAATAAAACACATCCAAACTTTATAAAAATATTCATAATAAAATATGAAACATAATTAATTTGATAAAATAATTTGAATAAAAAAACACATTATAAATTACATATCTCATTATTAATATAAAAGAATGCTATATATGTGCGTGTATTAAATATTAAAAAAAAAAACTATTAAAAATATGATTGTGTTGAAGCCAAAAAAAATTGTGAAAATATATTAATGTCAAAATTTGAACCCATAATGACCTTCATCATTATAACCAAACTTATGCTTTGTCAACTAATCTAACTCATTTCTTGTTAATATTTATATGTTTTTATACTAATACTAAAATATATATAATATATTATATATACAAAGATTATATATAGGATGGGAGTGGGGTGAGGGGCAGCTGCTCCATTGGCTCCGTCCTTCTTGGTAAGCATAGTTTTAATGTAACTTTGATAAGGCTGTGACATGTATTAAAAAAAAAAAAAAACATTTTTAAAGGATAAAATTGTGAAATTGGCGTGGAGGGCACGTTTGTAATAGAAAGAACCCTTGTTTCACGCCCTCGTTATCTCCTACACCCCTTGCCATTCACATTAATATTAATTACACCTTGTTAATTAAAGTACATTAAAAAAAAATCAATCATTATATTCCAACGTGATATCGATGTCGGTGACATGCATTGTTCAAATGTTTTCGCAAAAATGTTTCCCACCAAATTTCACCTCCTTCCTATGTTTTCTTTAATGAAGAGGAAACCTATAAATACTGATGATATTAATGAAATAAATTTTATTGTGTTCTAATAATTCGTAAATCACACAAAATAGATAATTATACTAATATTAAAAAAAGATAATTATACTAAATGTATCATGTATGATGAGTTTGACTGGAACGACAAAGTGCTTTCAATGTTTTGCACAATAATTATGATTTTTTTAATTACAATTAAAGTTATTGTGAAATAAGAACTAAATTATACACACAAAAGAATGAATTAATTATGAATAGATGAATTATTAGGCTAGGATTATTCCAGCAAATTTTAGATTGGGAAGATGACATGCAATTGTTGATATTGTTTTTTTTTTTTTTTTTTGGTCCATGTGGCTAGCAAATTTGCTTCGGCGGCAAAATTAAAATTACCGCCAAATTACTTTTTTTTTCTTTTATTATATTTATAATTTATAATATTATATGAAAGTGAGAACCATTTTTAAAAATGAGAGAGATTTATAAGGATGTATAACAAATAGTGAAGAGTTTACAAATTTGATAATGTGGGATTACAAATATATTTAATTTGATTAGAGAGATTTATAGAATAAAGATAACTTTAGCGTATATATTATTCTCTATGTCCTATTTTATGTGTCATACTTTTTATTGGTCAAACCAACTCTTTCTTCTTTGTTTATTTTTTTTAGTATTTTACTTATTTTTAATTTAATTTTTTATGTAATTTTTAAATATATAAATTTTGTATACTAACACTAAACTTTTTTTTTTTTTTTTTTTTTGAATGTTACTAGCTCTATTACATTGTACATCTGTTCATATACTTTCTCAACCTACTGAAACACAAGAGCCAATAACGCCTCCACTGAGGCTCGAACTCACAACCTTCCAAATGGAAGTCCAACCCGGATACCATTAGACCCACATAGTCCTGGTACTAACACTAAACTTAATATTATAAAAATTTGAATTAAAAATAACTTAAATCAGGTCTCGTTAATCAAATCAGACACATAATAAAATGGGAAGAATATAGTAGATTATAAGTGGGAACAACATTCATGGGTGTGGGAGGGTCTACACCAAGGATTCATAGCCCATAAAAAGAAAGGGAATGATGACTAATAATTAAAGCTACATATATACACACACTTTATTTTCATCCAAATCCAATTTCTACTTATTATATTCTTTCATTCATTGCAAACAGTCCACTCAAGCGAAGGGTATCTTGAATTATAAGCAAAGCTTAATAATCCAAATGCAACACTCTGTTCAACATATTCAAATATAATTATATATGCAACGGACAACTCACGCCTGCAACAAATATATTATATTCAATAATGTTTTTCTGATGCTAAAAACAACATTTTTAGACCATTTTTTAAAAAGCTAAGTCAGTTTTAATCCAACACAAATTGTTACCGTTGATAAACAAACAGTTAATTTAATTGTAAGACTAAAAGATCACTTTGTATGTGTTGATTGAATGATTAGTTCCTTCTCACCCAATATTGTGTTGCTGTAGGTAAAACTTAAACGTGTCGAGAAAGTTAAAATCTACTTTCACTTTATATCTAAAAGTGTGAAACTCACTTACGATCATAACCAGCAAATAACCATAATTCAATAAATCAGTTTCTGTGGTTCATAATTTATTGACTCAATCCAAGAAGGCACCCTAGACCAACGTTGAACTTGTAATCTCATGATTACAAGCTAACAGTTAAACTAACTCTGTTAAAGTTGTTTCATTTTGTTTTAATTTTTGAGTCACGAAGAAAATTGGTAGATTTTTTAGTTAAACTTTTGGGAAAAGGGTAAATTAGGTCCTTAAACTTTTTAAATGTGCAATTACACCCATCAACAATTCATTTAGGTGCAATGAAGCCCAAAAATAAGTTAATGACCTGCTATCACCGGCAAAAAAAAAAAAAAAAAGTGATCGGAAATTTCGTCGGTCGCCGGACACTTTTTTGTCGAATTTCACCAATAATTTTTTTTTGCCGGAAAATTCGTCAGAAGGTGGCCTGAACCCTAATGACCTGTGATAGCAGGTCATTAACTTGTTTTTGGGTTTTATTGCACTTAAATAAATTGTTGATGGTATAATTACACCTTTAAAAATTTAGGTACCTAATTAATTTTTAAATCAAAGTTCGAGGGTCGATTTAACCATTTTCCCTAAACTTTTTAATTTCTTGTATACATGCGTTGCAAGTTGCTACCTTTCCTAAATGGCGATTTAGGTACACGACCATTTCTTCAAAAAAAAAAAAAAAAAGGTACACGACCACATGCGCTGGAGTCAACAATTTTTTATAGTCATCTTTACAAAAAAAGAACAATTTTTATAGTCATAAGAAATGGTGATATACTGATATGCCCCAACTCACCAAACCAAAGCAAATCTTGACTGAAAGAGACTATGAAAAATGCAGAAATCCTGACAGAGAAGACAGAAAATTAATAATGACTTTGGAGCAGAGAGCCTTCGTCTTCCCAGCTGCGTCGCCATTAATGCCCTCGGCTCTCGTGCGCAACAGTTGACCCACCACCCAAACCCGTCAACGAGGGCTGCGGGCTGCCGTCTCAGCTCATCAGCCGAGTATAAATACTAAAGTATAACAATATACTCGCTGCGAAGTATATATATAGGCTATACATACGGATTACCAAGTTTCGCTTCTGTGCTGTGAAGGGTGGAGCTGTAATGGCTGAAGAAGTATGCTTCTTCTCAAAGGTCAGTTTTTTATGCTTTATTCTTTCACTACAGCTTTAATCTTTGGTGGGTTTTAAAGCTGGAGATTACTGTTAGTAACTTCTTGGAAGAATGCAGTGACATTGTAAGGCATTGAAGGTTAGAGCTTTAGATTTTGTTTAGTTTCTGGCTGTAACTTTTGTTGTGCAGAAACCAAATTTACTGTGAATTTTAGTGACTAATAAAGGGTATCCAAAAGGTTTAGCTAAGAAATTCTGTAATATGCCTTTTGCAAATCTTGATATGAAATTGAAATTTAGTATTTAGTTTAAGATAGAAAAGCAGAAACACTGGGATTGTTGTTTGTTTTGTTTTTCTTCTTTTGATTGTATTAATGAGTTTACAGTGTTGATTTTGCATTCACATTTCTGAATTATTGTTGATTAATGGTTAGTAATAATTGAGATTGTTGTGCTCTTTCCTATGGATAAGGTTTTTTGTTATAACAACCTTGTTCCTTCTGTATTGATAGGACACTCTTATAATAAGACCTCCAAAGAAATCTCCAGCTCTATTAAGGATGATAGTTGTGGTAGTTGCTATGGTCTGTGGTGTTTATATCTGCACAGAATGTCTAAAACAGTCTAACACTGACAAACAAAACAAAATCTTGAACCTTGAAGTGATTGAGAGGCCTTGTCATGAGCTCGAAACGGATCGATCCCAGATTCCTTATTTACATTATCCAAAGCCGAAAACTTTTAGCAGGTAGGTGTCTTGTTGGTGAAAAAGTTTCTGCAGCCTATCAATGCAAAGTTTATATCTTTTGTTCTTATTGTTAGGGCTGAATGCGAGTGCAGCCCAGTTCGGTTCTTTGCAATTCTGTCGATGCAAAGGTCCGGGAGTGGATGGTTCGAGACACTGTTGAATAGCCATTTGAGCGTAAGCTCAAATGGCGAAATATTCTCGGTTAAGGAGAGGCGAGATAATATTTCTTCTATCATGGAGACACTAGATAGAGTTTACAATATGGATTTGTTTACTAGTGCCTCGAAGAATCACTGTTCAGCTGCGGTTGGCTTCAAATGGATGCTTAACCAGGTAACAGCTTAGTATATCATACTTTTATTCCAAAAAAAAGACTGATTTTAAAGGGTCCTTTATAAGTGTGGCTCTTGAAAATGTGTGGTGGTACGTATAAGGAAATAAAGTTGCGCATTTGCTACGAACTGTAGCTTTTGGCTTAGTGATAAGTGTCTTGATCCTAACAAGTGTTATCAGAGTCGGGACACGAGTTTATAGTTTTGGGGAACGAAATTTAGGTCTAGTAACTATGTTCTTGTGCTCGATGCAGGGGCTGATGGAGCATCACAGAGAAATCGCTGAATACTTCAATGAGAAAGGCGTTTCGGTGATATTTCTCTTCCGAAGAAACCTACTCCGCCGGATGGTTTCGGTTCTAGCAAATTCATATGACCGATATGCTAAACTCTTGAACGGGACACACAAGTCTCACGTACACTCAGCTGAAGAGGTCTGTCTGCCCGTTCTGTGTGTTGTGCAAAACTTGTATTCATAGTCTTATACTGTCTCTATAGCTCGATCACTTTATTGGCGTTTTTTAGGCTGGCACTCTTGCTAAATACAAGCCCGCGATCAATACAACATTGCTGGTGACGGATTTAAAGCGAATGGATCTTGCAGCCGGGGAAGCACTGCAGCACTTCAACAACACACGCCATCTCGTTCTGTACTACGAAGATTTAGTTAGAAACCAAACTGTAAGTACTCCCACAATACACCATATATTGTTCTAAAGACTTCAAATTCTTCTCGGTTTTTGCTCAGTTTCCCGCCTTCTCGTGCAGAAAATGGTAGATGTACTAAAATTTCTGAGACTGCCCCGAGGCAGCTGACTAGTCGCCAAATTAAGATCCACCGGGGAGCGTTGTGGCAGCATGTCAAGAACTGGGACGACGTTAACGAGACGCTGAAAGGAACAGCGTACGAAAGGTTCTTACAGGCTGACTATTAATTTGGTGTGGTCTTCATTGATGATCCAAGATGTGAATACAGAAAGCTTGGATTTTTATTTTTATTTTTTCCTTTCTAAACCTGTCAGTTAGATCCTTTGCCCTTTTATTTACCACAGAAATCATGTATAGCGAAGTGAACTAACTAATTTAGGCAACATTAAGGATAGTTCTTACATTTCTGCAAGCATCCTTTTTCTTTGTCCTTTGTTTTGGGGTAGTATTTATATTTGTATTGGTTTGTCTCAGCTGAGAAACTTTTAAGGTTGTTTTGAAAGCAGAAACTTTTAAGTTTTAACCATTCTCTAATGAAAAAATGTCACTATTTTTCCTCTCTGAAATATTGAGAATAGGCTATCCTTAGCCATGAAGTTTCCAATTTTTACCCATCATCCTCTTACATTGATAGATAACCGCTCTCAACGGCCTGACGAGCAATATTTTTCATTGAATCCACTCCACTACCTTTCGTGAATCACTCCTGATTTTAGTGTAATGCAAGATAAAATGAATTTATAATATGCTAAAAATTAACATATAATATATTAAAAATAAATTTGTATCAGAATTATTCTAGCTTATTATGTAAACCCTAATCCCGATACAAGTACCGAATTAAATTTTGGGCATGGCCACCTTACACGTACAGTTACGGGAATGATATCACAGGAGGCATTTAACTTGGTACGGCCCACTGGGGAGTCAGGGTTGAGGTTTTAGGCTTACAGAGAAACTTAAATATGGTTAGTGGTTCAATATGAACGCTATACAACCATGTCACAATTTAATACAAACAAACAATGGCAAATTATGGCAAATTATTGTATGGACCATGGTCCACACAATGTTATGTGAACCATAATAAAAAGTACATTTTTAATATACTAAATGTACATTATTTTTGTACTGAATGTACATTATACAATATAATGTACACTCAGAACAAAAATACTGTATATCCCCTGTATGCAATATACATTATTTTTGTATTGAATGTACATTATTTTTGTACTGAATATACATTATTTTATAGTAAATAAAATATGGTCCACACAACTTGTATAGACCATGGTCCACACAATAATGATTGGCAAATTATACTGTGCACCAGGGCGCACAATGTCCTGGCCCAAATCGTCGTCCTTTTGTATATTTTTCGCGTGTTTGATGTTAATCCATTATAAAAAATTATGTTTCGAATGTACAAAATTGTATAATAGAAAACACAGAATTTTATGCTTAAAAACACATAATTTTATATCTGAAAACACATAATTTTTATAACTGAAAATCTCCATATTTCGAATGTACAAAATTATATTATAAAAAACACATAATTTTATACCTGAAAACACATAATTTTATAAAAGAATACAAAACGACATCGTTTTGAGAGGCGCGGGGTGCACATTGCTGTGCACGATTGACAAACAATAACTCTCATATTTAATGGGATAATGGGCCGACAACCAGCCCAGCCAGCAATCCAGGAAAACTGGAAAGTGTTTGAATAAAGATTGAAGTGGTCCGAATTGCTTTGGGTGATTTAGGAGTCAAGTAGTATCTATATTATGAATTTGTACCCATTTTCAATACAAAGGAGAAGTATTTATACATAAAAAGAGAATCTACTAGTCATAACTAAGCTTAGCTATTGGATGGTTACGTTGTGGCTTTGGAATCAAAGTTGGGAATCGTCTATTGGAATTGGAGATAGCGATCTAATTTGTCTTTTAGTGATTCGATCAAGTGTTTAGATTTTGATGTTTTAAATATTACCGAGTGATTGATAGTGCCTCAGTCCTATACTGAATTGAATGGCTTGTACACCGGTGCCATGCATTAACCAATTGGCACACAACACTAAGTGACAAAGCTGATCGAATAACTCATATATAGTAAAAATAGTTAATTCCAGCAATGGTCCTCCGACTATATTAATTTTTTAAAATTAGTTTTTAATTTTTAATTTGGACACTTTACATTCCTTGATTTTCAACTTCTTTTCAATTGAGGTCCTTTCGTCAGATTACGGTAAAGTGGACTTTAAATAAAAGGGTAAATTAGTCATTTCATCTGTTTAATGTATAATTCTTCGTATTTCTTCCTTGTATACGCGACTTCGGACATCAGATTCACTTAATTGTTTAATCCCTAATGGAATTTTGTTCGTCGAGTGGATTTAGGAATTAAGCAATTAAGTGAATCTGATGTCCGAAGTCACGCATACAAGGGAAAATACGAAGAATTATATATTAAGCAGATAAAATAACTACTTTACCCTTTCATTTAAAGTCCAATTTACCGTAATCTGACGAAAGGACCTCAATTGGAAAGAAATTGAAAGTCAAAGGACATAAAGTGTCCAAATTAAAAGTCGATGATTAATTTTGAAAAATCAACATAGTCGGAGGACCATGGCTGGAATTAACTCTAGTAAAAATGATGACAAAGTCAAATTAGAACGGCTTTATACTTGAACTCTTGATGGGTTATATATTATACCATGCCTAATGAAACATAACTAATGCTTAAACCACTCATTCAAATTAAACCCACTTAAAAGTGAAAACAAGAGGTTCAATGCACATAGCCAGAATTAGGGCTAGTTTAATTTATCAACAAAAGCAATCATAGCATGCATCACTACAGTTCAGTTTACCAAATTAAACTAACAAGCTAATAAGCATGCATAATATTCCGGCCATCTACATACCTCTTCAAAGTTCCTAGGAGGCATCCTATCATATCAATCTTTATTAGTCGTCATGTGATGCAACTTACCTTGGAAAAACCATGTCCTATGGTGGCTTGTTAACATGGGAAAAAGCAGCCGCAAAGTACAATTCAAACAAAGAGAATAAACAGAGATTCTATTCTCCGTCCAGTACAGTTGTCCATTGAAAACAACGACGAAATTAATGCATAAGATATATGATCAAATAGCTTAATTAGGGTTGGCATGGCAGCTAGATATAGCGCAACTGTAGATTTGTAGTAGGCATGGCAATTGGCATTATATATACAATGAAAAGGAAATGTGCAGTCTGGAGATTCATGTTTAAACTAATAGTTCCCACCACATTGGACGAACACAAACAGTTCGCCAGACTGCCCGCCAGCAGCCTTTAACACATATTTAACGTTGAAATCCTAGGTTAAGGTTCCACCATGTCTCTGTCCTACCAAAGAATCTCCAACCACCGAGGACCCAATTACCTCCACTTGCCTGTTTTTATTATTTTCTTTTTAATACCCCCAGTATAAATTGTGCCCACTTGCTAGTTGCTATATTTTGAAACGCTTCTATCGTGCAGACTAGTGGAGACAATAAATCGTGAGATATGCTTTAACTGGTTTATAAGTCCCCGAAAGCTTGTATACTAGAAACCAAAGTAAGAATAAATTCATCTATTTTTGGTCTGTGGTAGGATTCGAACCCTAAACCATGCATACTGTTAGTAAAACAAAATCTCTTAACCTATTTTGGATTGGTTGACCAATTGAATTGTATCCAAAAGTTTGTGTCCTTTTTGTTTGAAGAGGTAAATGGTACTAGGAGACTCGGTACCACAAGTTTAATTTGACTAAGAGATTGTTGGTAGGAATGCAATTCCTTACCTTCTAGTACTCAAATTATATTCCACCAACTCGATCAGAAGCACCTTTTTTAATCATATGTTATGACTTTTGATATTATGTGATTTGTATTATCGAAATATAACTTAGCTTAGATGTGACACCATCAAGTATTGAAAACAAATTATTATAATATCAAAATCTGTAACATTATATTAGTACTGAAATATAATTTTTAGGCCAAATTAAAGTGCTTAGGCTTGAAAAGGTGCTCGCACGATGTAATGTTCAAACTTCAAAGCATGGAAAATGTCCCACTATAAAGATTTGTTGGGATAGTGACCTCCAAGTGTAAATATTAAAAGAATGATTTGACTAACATTAGTCCATTGATTGAAAAATAAGTTATTATATATGGTTTGAATAAAAGAATTTGATCTTGTAACCTACTTTGATATTGTGCTTACCACTAAATTAAAAAATTATAACTAAAAAAAAAATGTAACATAATTTTATTTTCTTATACGTGCGTAAGAATTAATTTCACTTTTCAATGAAAAAATAGTTTTATTTTTAGGTGACGAGGTCGGGAAACTCACAACTACTTTAATGACAAATTGTTAAATTAGCCCTTCAGGCATCTGCCTCAAATTGGGAGTACGTGGGGTAAGGCGAGTTCGAGTAAATTTCAATTTAATTTCTTCATCATTATAATATTTTATTTTTTGTTTGTTTTTAGTTAACATTAACTAGATTTGATTTTATAATTATTAAAAATTTATCATTTTCAATTCTAACATGTTACTTTTAGTTGTTTGAGTGTTGCATAAATTGGAAATACAGAGATAAAATTTAGTCTATTTTAAACTTAGTTTGATAATTTTCATAACTAGCTACTTTCTCAAAGTACTGAAGCATAAAGAGTCAAATATCATCCTACTAGAGATTGAACCATAATCTCCTGTGTGGAAGAGCCACTTCGTACCACTAAACCACAAAGTTATAGGCTAACTTGCCACTAAACCACAAGATCATTGGCTAGCTGAACCATTAAGTCTAGCTGAACAAAACATTGACCCTTTGGGTTATAAAAGGGTATTCGTATTTAATTAGTCATTGATGCCTATGAGCCTATCCCAACAACCAAAGGATGATCCATTGATCCCATATATAGCTAGCTAGCTAGGGTTTAGTTTGTTGTTCATCATATCTTTTTATAATTTTCAAATTTTTTATTTAATAGAAATTTTAATATAATTTTAAATATTAGAAAATTAGATTATGAATAACTAATATTATATTGTAGAGTAGAACAAGCATGCCAAGGATATGTTATATATAATAATATAACAGCGTCATTTGCAACTCTAACTACGATCAAATATCTCAAATTTAATTCTCAAATCTTTTTAATATACCAAAAATTAGACTAGCTAGCACAAATACTATATTAAACTCAAAATTAAAACAATAATATCAACATTTGAAAGGACATGAGTTCTAATCACATATATTAAATTGACCCAAACTTTGTTCTATAAGTAAAGGTTGAACCCTATTCATGAAAGGTTCTACTGTCCCGCTTCTAGGGCTTTATGGAGGTAAATTGTTAGGTGCATGTGGTTAAGTGAATTAAGATCCAAGAACTTTGACTACACCATGTCCACAAGGAATGTAACTCCAGATCATTTTACGGTTTTACTAACAAGAATCAAAACACTATCCTATTGATGGAACAAATTTACCTAAGGTAGGTATGAATCAATAAATTCGCAATAAAATAAGGGTAAAATAGTAAATGAAAAATATTGTAGTAATAGTATTTCGTGGATTGTAGTAAGAATATTACAAATAATGCTTTGTAGTAATTTTAGACATAGTTTGTCTAGGCCAAGACAATGGCTATTTATACAAGAAAAATGGTTAATCGATCGCTAAAAATCTGACGGGCCACAGGACTGGGTCAAGGCCCACGGGGTGAGCTGCATGATCCAGTCAAAGCCCATCATTTTAAACCCAGAGAACTCTTGAGGCGGGAAGGGTATGGCAATTTATATCGTGCACCACGACGCACATAGCAATGTGCGCTCAGGCACAAAACGCACGCGTTTCAATTGCTTACGTCACTCCGTCCGTCCAAACGGCCAAATTCTCATTATGTGTATCAGTTAAAAGTTTTTGTGTATTGTATTACGAGTTTCTGTGTATTCATTTAAGAGTTTCTGTGTTAAGTTAAGAGTTGATGTGTATTTAGTTAAGAGTTGATGTGTATTTAGTTAAGAGTTGATGTGTATTTAGTTAAGAGTTTCTGTGTATTATGTATCATGTTAGATTATGTGTATTCAATTATGAGTACGTTTCTGTGTATTCTGTTATGAGTTTATGTGTATTCGAAATAGAGATTTTTTTTTGGACAATACACCAAAACTACGTCATTTTGGGAGGCGCGGGACGCACAATGCTATGTGCGCCCTGGTGCACGGTATAACGATTGGAAGGGTATGGTTAGCTACTCGTAAACGGCTCCGGAGGCTGGCCAGGTTGTCTTCTTGGGCCATTCGGGTTATTTCTTAAGCCTTGAGCTAAGAGCTCCCAGACCCAGGGTTCCATTCTTGATAATTTTTTTGTCAGTGAGTTATGTCAAGATCGAGTAAGTACTTATCACAACGCAAAAAGTTATAGCCAATACAAATATGCAACTCTATTTATTTATATTTACATATAGTAGTTAACTTCACATTCCGATGGTAAGACATTGGACTCAATCCTTCGCCCAACACGTTATGCCCTAAGGGCAACCATGTTCTATAAGTAGAGGAGGTAATGAGAACACAAGCATCCCACATTACTCATAGTCTCTATCCCTCCCTTGCCTCCAACATCTCTCAACTCTTTTCTTGCTTCTCATGGCTCAAACTAAGCTAGTCCTAACTTGCATTTTGCTCCTAGTAGTAACCATTTTCTCTCATTTCCCTCAACCTTCAGAGGGAAGACGACATGTGAAGCCAGCAGGGAGCAAAAAGGCATTCAAAAAACCTGTCGCCCTTCACAAACAGATCCCTAAAATAGAGGTTGACAACATTGAGTCAGCAACATTATTAGGAGAACCATCAGTTCCCGGTCCGACTGCACCGGCGGCGTCTCGTTCGCCTCCCCCGCCGCCAGGCCGCGTTGACGACTTCCGGCCTACAGCGCCTGGCCATAGCCCGGCATTGGCCATTCCTTCATACCTAGCTAGCTAGCTAGCTAGGTTGGCAAGTGTGCTTTCATGCATAAAATATATCTGCCATCATGTTGAAATGCGTACTACGAATTAAATTAGCTAGGGGACTAGCTTTAGCTACCTAGGTATGATCTTATGTTATATTGTATGCTCCATTGTTGTACTAGATGTGAACTTCATTAAACATGTAATCTTCTTTTGAATATTTATGCTAAATTTCGGACTTCCAATTCGTTTTCGCCATGCATATCTCAAAAAAATTTCTTTAAAATAGGATTAAGGTCTCGTCTTGAAGAATTTTTATACCCTATTATCATATTTGCTATTATTTATTACCATGTTTATTTGCATTCTTTTATTATCCTACTATTATATTCAAATTCACACATTACCTTGTAAGTTAATGAAGTATGGATTACTTCAATATTTTTAATTAATTTGATCACTTAAGGTACTGACAACATAGCCACCATTTAACCACGTTGGGTTTACTTCCGCACCCATCTCAACTCTCAATGAACCAATAGTGATATTATATTCAAGGCAAGACCTTAACTCAAGTCAAATAATTCTGAATAAATGCACAAAAAAAAATTGTTTAAAGTATACATGTATATTTGTAAGATATAAACGCATACCCGCACATGTAACTCATTAGGTTTTTGGGTGGCAGATACATAGGCCTACACAGGTATAGTAGCTCAGTTGGTTTATGAGTGACGGATTAAGATCAAGGGGGGTAGGACTGAGCCCGGGCAGTCGTAGTGTGTGGGTTTCACCACCTTATATGATGACTCCTTGTGGGTACTAAGCACTTGTTGTCGTCCCACCTAATAGGTAGACCACAAAGTCACTAAAAAATGACGGGGTCAGTTTTATAAATATTAGTCTAAGGGAATCAACTTAGGGATTCCACACATCGATTTCTTTAATGTAACAAAACTAATTAGACTGTAAGGTGTAATTAATATGCTTTAGAAACTATCTTCATTTTTAAATTTAACTATGCCATTTATCATAACCTTCAAAAAAAAAAAAATCAAACAAATTGAGACACAAAACAAATGAGCAAGAAGTTATCATATCTATCATGAAATTCAGGTGCACAATATAAGAATTCCAACCCTGAATGAGTTGTCAAAAGTTATTTAAGCACTGGTTTGAAGTTTGCCTACAATTAATTTGATCAATTAAAGATGACCTTCTGGTTGAACAAATTTACCATTCGTAGGTAAAATGCAAATGCATCAAAAGCACAAAAGTGTCAATGAATCACCGTACTTCTGGGTCTGGCATATTTAATTCCTCACCAACAATAACAATGGAGATTCGATGAAGCAAAATTAAACTCTCTTGATCAAAGAAGACTCCCACACAGCCTAAAACGTGTTCAAAACAAATCCTTCATATGAGACTAAAGAACTTTTATAATTATAAAGAAACAATCGAATGATTTTTATGATCATGGAAGCTTTGCTGCAAAAACCCGACATGCATAACACATACAATCGATTGACCACGGAGCATAAAGCAAATTTGTGAACATGAATACTTACTCCACTGGAATTGATTGCCACTGCAAACTCATTCAAAACTTGAAATTGATTCTTGATGTTGAAGTCACCAACTTGATCTAATTGGCATCATCTATTGTGACTTCATCAAACCTCGTGGAGTATTGATCCAACGTAGGAGACAAGGGTAGTGGCAGCAATGTTGAAAATCTCGAAAGAAAAATCAGATTCGGATTAGCCTGTACACTTTGTGTTAAGCCAAGTTAAAGGAATGTTTATTGTGTGTACTTTACATGTTGGGATTGCTAGGAAGAGGAGCAAGAAAATAATCTCAAACCTACGCTAAGGACTACATGTGTGTTTTATATATCTAAAGTGGTGTTGGTGGTACAAATAAAGAACACCCAAGGAAATAGAGTATGTAATGAAATCCATAGGAATAGATAATGAAGGGACACTGTTTATTTATTGAGTAGAGAACGATGAATTTCTTGATCATGCTCCATAATCGTCATCGATAAATCAACTGAGTTGTATGTGACGGTGGTAACAGTTGAATTCCTCACACTAATAAAAGTTACTATCTCCTACCTTTTATGTTATGAATTTCAAAATAGTTTATCATATTTAATTCCCATATGAGACCATGAAAATTATAGAATAATTTCTGTAATGCAGTTGTTTCTTCCCAATGTTTATTACTCAGGTGTACAATATGTAACCTATTGCTGTTCATATTATTTAAAAAGCCGTCTATACTGATTCGAAACCTGAGACATCTCATTTGAGGGACATACAGGCTATGCTGCTCCTACTACAAAAGCCTGTGACTAGTAATACAGTTTAGTTTAAAGGATAGAAATGACACGCAGATGGATTCGATTATATAGGTAGGTCAGGTTGGCGTCATTATATAGGCTGTATAGGAGGGTGGATATACTAGGTATATATAGATATATTCGCCGCTATATACGTATAATACTATTAGATAGGGGTACGTGTATTTTGAGAGGTATATTATAACTATATAGGTATATATATATAGGTCAGGTTATGGTGAGGTCAGGGTCTTACCCGTGCGTTCAGCTGCGGCGGAGGCCAGCGAATTAGTATGCAAAATGCACGCACACAGCGTTTCCGTAAATTACGACCATTATGTGTTGGGTTTTTTTTTTTGTTATTTTTTGACATTTCATTCTGCTGTATTTGTCGAAGCACGTTTATGGTGCAGGGTAACATACCTAATGTGTATGGCCGCAGCTGACCGCGACGGGCAAGACATGGACCTCAAAAAACCAAGAATCATTACCGTGTGAGTATTACTAGTATATAACGGATAATTAGTATAATAGTAGTAATGAGATAGGTGATATATATATACGCATTTGTATAGTTTTTTTTCGTAGTATACGTATCTTTTGTACGTTATACTGGTATTATTTGATGTTCATGTATATTTTGTCATATATAGTATATATGATATATATAGTATCCAGCCAGTGTATCATATCATTTTCCGTCAATATTCGCACTAGAATAGAATAGAGTGGGGAATGAACGTTACAGATCTATTTTTTATGCGCACAGCGGAGAGGTGCGACCGTATCTCTCTTTTCCTGAACTTGTGCTACCATACGTGCAGGTATGTTGACCCAACCCTCTGTCGCCGCCGTCTCTCTCTTTTTGTCGTTTATCTCTCTAAAGCAGCCTGCGCAACAACACGAATTGTGATTTAACAAGAATCTCTCAGTTGTTTAATGTGTCAGCGGGGTGAGAGTGGGTTAGACGTGTGTGGAGTGTTTTGGGGTTTTTGTTTTTTGGAAATGAGAGAGAAAGTACAAGCTACTATCAACTGTGTGGTATTAGAAATGTGTCGTAATATATGTCTTAATTCTATAATCGTGACAAGAGAGAATTTTTAGGCGAACTAACTACCAATGTTGAGGTCATTACGTTACTGTATGATAATCCCGTCTCTATCTCTTATTCAAGTTAAAAGTTTATCATCTATATTTTATCTTAAGGTAAAGGTTAGAATCAGTGACCGAATTGTTACAATGAAAGTTGGATGATTTGTTTATGCAATATGATTGCTTTGTGACCTAAGGTTTGAGTGGGGGGATATGCATATAGTAGTGTATATATGGTTTTTTTAGAGTATATAGTATAGTATTATATAAGATATATATGTGGGCTATATAGGATATGTTTTTTATACAGCGACACACACTCTGTGTTTTTCTTATTGCCTATGTTTTCTGAACTCCACGCTCAGAAAGGCTAGCTCGGGAGGGAGTATTGGTTGCCACAAGCTTAAGTGAGCCATGTCTTCTCTCTCTATTATTTTCTCTGTTATAACGTCATATTTTAGAATCGTGTTATCAATCATTATCTCTTTTCTTCTGTCTGATCTTGACCTCATGACGGATGAAAAGCCCGCAAACAGTTCTCTTAACACATTTTCTCTTTCTCTTTCGTTTTTGTCACAAGAATTAGATTGTTAACTAAAGGTGTTACTTCTAACTTCGTTACCGAATTGTGTATTAATGAATTTTTTGCTATTTCTGTTCCTCTTGTATTACTTAATTGAATTCTCTCTTAACAACAAACTATAAAAACTAAGAGGGGTGGGATGGCGAAACTCTTGCCAAGAGGTTATCCCACTTAAGGAACTGAATCGTACACCTGCTCTCTTCCTTTCTGCAAACGGTCCAACGGTTTGCATGCTAACCTTGCTTACTTCGTTTCATTATAGATGAACAGCGCCTCTCTACACAAGATTTCTCTACGCGTGTCATATCATATCAATGCATTAGAGAGTATTCGCGACAAATTGCATGAAATAAAATTTTAGATGTATGAACTATTTTCTATTGCTTATGCTCTTCTGTCTGCGTTGTCTGTTAGCTATATAGGGCATAGTATGCTGGTTTCATTAGTATCTTCTGTCTCTAATGTATAGAGTGGCGAACCCAAAGAATCAACAATCCACCACCGGACTTCGATCCTATGATCTTTTTTCAAATGAAATTATAAAGGTGTCATTTGAACACGAGATGTTTGGCTGCTAAAAATAGAATATAAGTTTGCATCTTTTAATATTTAATCGAGTTTTTTTTTTCATTTTTCTTAACCAAAATAAATAGAGAAAAACAGTTGGAACGTACGAGATCACGTGACTCAGTAAAATAATGAAAAAATAACAAACACAACATAGTGGATGTACTGAGGAATATTGTCCTTTAATGTTTGTTTTGTTTTGTTTTGTTTAAATAATTGTCCTTTAATGTTATATTTCAATAGTGGGAAGCCAAAAGAATTTCCCAACTATATATATTGATAGTAACTCTATTACAATGCATGTAGATTAAACACAAAGAGTCAATATATCTCTACTGAAGTTTAAACCTATGACCTTCTATTTGAGAGAGTCATATAGAGATGTCATTAAGCTACAAGTTACTTGGCATCCCAACTATATATATATATATATATATATATATATATATATATAACAAACACAACTAGCTTCCACATCATGCATCTCACATAACCAAAAGTAGGGCAAATAGTCTTGAAAGAAGTGACTGAGTGGGCTGGGTGATTGAAGTATAATTTTCATACAAAAAGTCGTGAGCTTGATTATTGTTAACACCTTCTTAGTTGAGTCAATCGTACAAGGTCTTTTTGGTACGATTTACTTCTCGTATGTAATCGTATTGCAGGCTCCGTCTCATTTTATGTGTTTGGTTCAGTTAACGAGGGTGATTGAAGTTATTTTTAATTCAATTCTTCATAATATTAAATTTCGTATTAGTGTACAAAATTTATATATTTAGAAACTACACTAAAAGTACTATTAAACACACACACAAAAAAAAAATCAAATTCAAAAAATGAGTAAAAAATACTAAAGAAAACAAACAAAGAAGAAATAGTTAGTTTAACTAATGAATAATAAGTAGGACAGATAAAATAGGATAGAGGAGTATTATGTAGTGTATTACACTGGATTTACCTAGTACTACCCTGGCGGCTAGCACCACCACATAGCAGTGGAGAAACATAGTGATATATCACTTTTCCCTTCTTTTTTTTTTTTCTCAATCCAATTGATATAACTAATTAAAATGTTCATTTTTCTGTTTTTAGAAAGAGGTAGAAGGTATTATAGTAAAATGATATTTTGAAAATTTTTCCTTAAATTAATAAAATCTACCACAATAAGAAACAAAAATAATGGTGTAAAAGATACAACATGCAAGCAGGATAGAATTGCATGCATTTACATTAACAATAATGTACTTATAGTACGTACAATTCAAGAATCCTAGAATATTATTATTAGATTGTTAAAAACCTCTGACCTAAACAATACATTTTTGATTTCAAGATTAAGAGTTCAATACGTTTTTCGACAAGTTATTTATATATAATAAACATTATAATGTATGTATACTGAATCAATGAAGTAGCTGTCAAGGTTGTATGTAGATCAGAATCAACTCCGATTCACGAGTTACCTTATATGTTTAAATAAATAATGCAATTCTACGATGTTTAAAAAGAACTTATAAATGTATTTAAATACTATATCAGTCCCACACAGTGTCTCATCTAAAAAGTCAAACCTTACAACACCGCCTGACACACTCAACGTCTATCAGCACTTGATTATTAAGTAGGCAGGTCGTGAGACTAAATGCTACATGCCAACTAGTCAGAGGATTTGAAATATAAACAAATAATTTTTAAAAAAAAATCAATGTAAAATATTACATCTCCCCTGCTGCCTATAAATACATAACCCTTACATGCAATTCTCTCACCAAATCAAATATATTAAACAAACCTTCAAAACTCATATCTATCTCATCTCTCTTATTCTTCAATTCAATTCCCATCTGTTCATCATCTTTTGCCTAGCTATCCAATTGGTCAAATTGAAAACAGTCACATATATACTAGAATTGCATATATATATATATATATATGGCCTTCATCCCCCATATCCATTTCTGCATTTTGTTTCTCGTTGTAATAATATGTAACCATGTCCAAGGAAGACAACTGAAAGAGATTTCCCACCAAATTACTCCAACTCCAAAGACGAGGTCATAGGTCACAGCCGAGCATTGGCCATTCGTTCCTGCAGGCCAAAGACCACAGCCCTAGCATAGGGCACCCACTGTATACCCAAATAAGGTAACAGATCACAGCCCCGGCATTGGTCATTCATATCAATTGGAAGATGAGGTGACCGACCACAGCCCGAGCATTGGTCATTCATTCGAGTTGGAAGATGAGGGGATGGACATAGCCCGAGCATTGGCCATCCGGTAGACGACCAACCACTGATCACAGCCCCAGCATAGGCCACTGGCTTTCCACAAGAGGAAGATCACAGCCCGGCATTGGCCATTCATTTCAGGCTAAACAAACAGCAGGTGTACGTAACTAGTTATAATACATAGCTAGGTCTATCTGTACATACAATCCATTATATCTTTCATTCCTGTACTACGTTGTCTGGTTTGCTACCTTTCTCCATTCTAAAATTAAATCCAATCTATGAGATTATCATTTTAATTATAATCCCTTTTCAACTATCAATTCCTCGTACATAAGTTATAAAATGTCTCTTTCTGCATGCGCGTGCATGCATCGTGCAGTTTCCATGGAAACTTCTGCAATCACAAACACAAGTTTTAAAGAAAACCTGTCTTTTTATTATCTTTTTTTATTTTCTGTCTAGGTCTTTGTTTGTTTTCGTTTGTTTAGGTTTTGATCATTTATCCTTCGATAGATTTCTGATTTTTCTTTTTCTTTTCATCCTCTCCGCGATCATTGTCCAGATTCGTTCATCTCAAGTTTATTTACATTTTCTTTTATTCTCTCTATTTTCTTTTCGTTATTCATTTCTTTGTTCAGTAAGGTCTCATCTTTTCTTGACATTGATGTTTATTAGGAACAATTTATACTTATCTTCATTTTTATAATTTTGATTGTTATTAGTACTGGACGAAGTGTATGGTGCATTTATCTTACTTTTACATGATCGTAATTTATCCGAATTTTCTGATATTTTCTCAAGGCGGTGGGTGAGCCTCCGATTCATAAGTCGCGTGGTTGTCGAAGTGTGGGAAGGTCTCGGGCAAGTTGTTATGTGCCAGGCGTTTAAGTGTTTTTCGCTGTGGGCGTTGTTGGCATAAAAGTCGCGAGTGTACTCAGCTTGTCGGCGCGAGCGTTGCCGCACCCCCGAGAGCTGAAGGAGACCAGCAGGGATTTCGAGTCGCGGCAGCTGTCCACTAAGGCGGCCGGGGAGGAGTTTTTCGTGCGATGGCGCGTTCGCCAGACAGCAGTCTGATGGTCTGCGTCCGGGAAGAGACAGGAGTTAAGCCAAGTACCCTTGTCTGTCGGAGCATCCTTGTGTCCCCGACCAGCGTGTGGGTCTTTTTGTTGCCTTGGGTGCTAGTGACATTGTGATTTTCGCCAGTTCGTCTTTCGCCGTAGTTTTTGTTGCCTCTGGGCTGTCTACTTGTGCTTTCGTAGATTGTCTTTGCTGTTGGCAATCGCGCCGTCGCATCGTTTGTCCTTAGCTTGCTCTTTTTCAGTTGGGATGCTTAGTATAACCTCTTTTCTTCTAATTGTTTTCTTTAAGTTGGTCATCGTTTCCATGGTACCATCTATCTTGAGTTATCTTGTGCTTAGCCAATTTTCTTCCACCATTTTGCACTTGGGTTGATTTACAACAATTCCTTGTGCTTTTCTAATTTTTCCAAGTATCTCTTTCATTTGGAAAAAATATCAAATCCCTACCAAAATCTTGTCCTTATGCATAGCCTAAGGTTAAAGCCTAATGTTCTTTGTAGCCTTCTAAGTTGTCGGAACCTTAACCAATTCTTTCTACCCAACCTCTAAACCCACTTGAGCCAATTACTCTTTCTTAAAACTTAACCCTTTTAACTTCCTTTTAAACCTTGAATCGCCCTTTTTGTTCAAAATCCCAAATATTAATCATCTTTTTCCCAATCTCACCCAAATCCCTAATTTCTTCTCCCAAAATTCTCTTTCATATTTTTCCTTCTCCCTACCCGTGGAGCTACCCGACACGCCAATCCCACCCCGTCGTCCAGCGACCACCCTGCCTGTCGCATCACCGCCTCGGCCACCCGCGGAGGTCTCGCGCCGCCGCCGTGCCGCCGCGAGAGAGAGAGAGAGGTCTCAGTCGA
>VALG01001472.1:0-25981 GCA_009835305.1 Ipomoea purpurea
AATCTGGGTTTACAAGTTTGTAAAGGTAACAAGAGCTTGGGTATTGTTGATTGGGTACATTTGACATCGGAGACAATAATGAGTAATATGGGTATGATTGAATGGTAGAAATTATCACATTTGGAAGGCCAAGATGAAGGTCTTCTGTTTGTTTGAAGGAATTTACAAAATTACATGTGTTTGCAACTGGCAAAGCCAGAAAGCCTGTTAGACGAAGAGTGGACTTTGAGCATCAACAAGTTTTTGGTTATATTCGCCAATGGGTTGAAGATAATGTTATGAATCACATTATCAACGAGACACATGCCAGAAGCCTGTGGGATAGACTTGAGACCCTGTTTACTTCCAAGACAGGCAATAACAAATTGTTTTTGCTAAAACAATTGATGAATCTAAGATTCAAGGAAGGTACATTGATTAATGATCATGTCAATGATTTTCAGGGTGTTCTTGATCAGTTGTCTAGTATGGCATCAAATTTGAGGATGAGGTACTTGGTCTCTGGTTGCTTTACACTCTACCTGATTCTTGGGAAACACTTCGGGTTTCTTTGACCAATTCTGCTCCCAACGGTGTTGTGACCATGGAGTATGTCAAAATTGGTATCTTGAATGAAGAATCAAGAAGAAGATCTCAAGACACCTCCACTTCTCAGTCAGATATTTTGGTTACAAATGATAGGGGGAGAAACAAACAAAGGGGTCAAAAGGGTAGAGATAAAAGCAGAAGTAAGTCAAGGTCATGGCACAAGGATGTTGAATGTCATTATTGTGGCAAGAAAGGACACATCAAGAAAAATTTCTTCAAGTTGAAAAGGGACAAGAAGCAAGACAAGAAAGATGATAACACCGAGAACCAGGTTGCAACAGTTAAAGCAGATTTACTTATTGCTTGTAATGAGAACGTCATCAACGTTGCATGCCACGAAACAACTTGGATTGTGGATTCAGGTGCATCCTACCATGTTGCACCAAGGAAGGAATTCTTTACTTCATATACTCCAGGTGACTATGGAGAGTTAAGAATGGGTGATGATGGTCAGAGTGAAGGTGATTGGTATCGGTACAGTTTGCCTTGAGACAAGCAATGGCACAAAGCTGGTACTTAAAATGTAAAGCATGCACCAAGTATCAAACTAAATCTTATTTCTACAGGAAAGCTTGATGATGATGGTTTCTGTTGTTTCTTTGGTGTTGGACATTGGAAAATCACTAAAGGTTCACTAGTTATTGCACGAGATAACAAGTCTTCTAACTTGTACTCTTTGAAAAGCTTTATTTCTGGTGATTTAGTGAATGTGGCAGCAAAAGAATGTGCATCGGAATTGTGGCATAAACGACTTGGCCACATGAGTGTGAAGGGGATTGATTGTCTTGCCAAGAAAAGTAAGCTTTCAGGGATAAAAGAAGCTAGGATGGACAGATGTGTTCATTGCTTGGCGGGGAAACAGAAAAGAGTTTCTTTCATGAGCAACCCTCCTTCGAAGAGGTCAGAGCCACTTGAATTGGTACATTCTGATGTGTGTGGACCAATGAAGGTTAGTCACTTGGAGGTGCGTCTTACTTTGTGACCTTTATTGATGATTGTTCTAGAAAACTATGGGTCTACACTTTGAAACACAAAAGTGATGTGCTTAGTGTGTTTAAAGAGTTTCATGCTCTTGTTGAGAGACAGACATGGAAGAAATTGAAGTGCATCCGTACTGATAATGGCGGTGAATACCGTTGCCCATTTGATGAATATTGCAGAATGCATGGTATTAGATATCAGAAAACTCTCCTAAGACTCCTCAGTTAAATGGCTTAGCAAGGATGAACCGAACAATTATGGAGAGAGTCAGATGCATGCTTGATGATGCGAAGTTGCCTAGATCTTTTTGGGCTGAAGCAGTTTCCATAGCTGTTCATATTATCAATTTATCTCCTGTTATTGCTTTGAGTAATGAAGTTCCTGATAAGGTTTGGGGTGGAAAGAAGTTTCTTATGATCACCTCAGAGTCTTCGGTTGTAAGGCATTTATGCAGTCCCAAGAAATGAGAGATCTAAGTTTGGACTCGAAGACCAGACAATGCATCTTCATCGGTTATGTCTTGATGAATTTTGGCTACAGGCTGTATGATCCAGTTGAGAAAAAGCTTGTGAGAAGCCGTGATGTAGTGTCCTTGAGAATCAAACCATTGAGAGATGTTGATAAAGTGAGCTCCAGAAATCTCATGACAACGGAAGTTTGGTTGACCTTGAGCCAGTTTCCAACAAGATACACATCGATGTTGATCGAGATTCCGGGAGAATGGTCAGAATGATGATCATGTACCAGATTCAGGATGATACAGTTGATGGAGAATGGTCATGTTGAATGATGTTGTGCAACAAGAACAAGAAGTTCCTTCACAGGTTCCAGTTGATCCTCTTGAAGGTCTAACAGCAGGGAGTGGAGACCATCGACTCGTTACTCTTCCGATCAGTATGTACTCTTGACTGATAGGGGAGAACCCGAGTCCTATGTAGAAGCCATGGAGAGTGAGCAAAAGAGACAGTGACTTGAGGCTATGTAGGATGAGATGAACTCCTTATATGCAAATGATACCTTTGAGTTGGTGAGGGGCACCAAAGAGCAAGACAGCTTTGAAGAACAGGTGGGTATACAGATTGAAACATGAAGAAGGCACTTCAGTTCCACGGTATAGCTAGATTGGTGGTGAAGGGTTTTTAGCCAGAAGAAAGGTATTAATTTTGATGAAATTTTCTCTCCTGTTGTGAAATTTTCATCCATTAGAGTTGTGTTGGGTCTAGCAGCCTATTTGGATTTAGAAATTGAACAGATGGATGTGAAGAAAGTTTTTCTCCATGGTGATTTTAGATGAGGCAGATATATGCAGCCTGAGGATTTCAAAGTCAAAAGGGAAAGGAGGATTATGTTTGCAGATTGAAGAAGAGTTTGTATGGTTTAAGCAAGCTCCGAGGCAATGCTATAAATTTTTACTTCTGTTATGAAGTAACATGGGTCAAGAAGACTTTCTCAGACACTTGTGTTTTTGTAAACAGATATTCTAATGATGACTTTGTTATATTATTGCTTTATGTTGATGATATGTTGATTGTTGGTCACAAATGCCTCAAGAATTCAACAGTTGAAACAAGAGTTGAGTAAGTCCTTTCTATGAAGGACATGGGACCAACAAAGAAAATTCTTGGGATGAAGATCACCCGAGACACGCAGAATAAGAAACTGTGGTTATCTCAAGAGAAGTATATAGAGAAGGTACTTGAGAGATTTAATATGGATGAATCTAAATCAGTGAATACACCTCTTGGTATGCATTTCAAGTTAAGCAAGAGCAACGTGCATCTAGTGGAAAAAGAAGGGAAGAAATGCAAAGAGTTCCTTATTCTTCATCTGTTGGTAGTTTGATGTATGCGATGGTATGCACGAGACCAGATATTGCTCATGCAGTAGGTGTTGTTAGCAGATTTCTTTCAAATCCAGTGAAAGAACATTGGGATGCTGTGAAGTGGATTCTGAGATATCTTCGGGTACTTCAAGTCTGAGTTTATGTTTTGGTACAGGGAAACATATCCTTACCGGGTACACTGATTCTGATATGGCCGAAGACATTGGTACTAGGAAATCTACTTCAGGCTATCTGATTACCTATGCATGGGAGCAGTTTCATGACAATCAAGATTGCAAAAGTGTATTGCTTTTGTCTACCACTGAAGCTGAGTTCATAGCATCTGTTGAGGCCAGTAAAGAAAATGTCATGGATGAAGAAGTTTATTCAGGAGCTCGGGTTGTTCAAGACAGGTATGTGCTCTATTCTGATAGTCAGAACGCAGTTCATCTTGCAAAGAACTCTACGTTTCATTACAGGTCAAAACATTACTTGACACGAGATATAGAAAAAAAAATCATTGGATTAGAGATATCTGGAATGCAAGAAAAACACAAATAGAACTTGAAAAGATTCATACCTGATGATAATTGGTCTGACATGATGACCAAAATCGTTGCCAAAAAGAGGAAAAATTGAGGTATGTTGTTCTAGCACCGGGATGGTGGTATCTTCCACATAGTCAAAAGAAAAAGGAGGATTTGTTGGGTTGAGCTTCCCTCCTATGTGTAAATAGCTCATGTTTGGACCAACAATTTTTATCCACTATATTAAAATTTAGACATGAATAATATTTATATAATAATAATATATAATTTAATAATAATAATAATAATAAATAATAATAATATAATAATAATAATAATAAAATATAATATAATAAGTTGGGGAATATAAGGAGTTGGGGAAGTAGAAGAGTTAAGCATGTGAAGAGTTGAAGAATTTATTCACATATATAATAATACATATATCACAAGATACATAATGAGGAATATAAAAGGAGCTTGTTCATTCTTCTTCAAGTATTCACATATACATATGAGAGATATAGAGAGAAAATAAACAGGCAGTAGAGGTTAAGGAAGGGAAAAACTATTCTCCTTTCATTCTTTTCATTTGGGCAGTGCAGACATAATATACAAGAAGAGTTTGCAAAACCTAAGATAGGAGAACACATATACATCAAAATGTTTTGAAGGTCAGCCTTGTATTTATTCCCAGGCAATCTTTTGGTAATCTCGTACTACTTATATTTTAATTTTATCTTGTTCATGGTAGTTGAGTATTTTTGAGTCGTACGAGATATTATTCCTATTTAGCCCTGTGATATTTAAAAGATGTATTTAGACCCTAGAATTGGTGTATTTGATGATTTGTGGATTGATATGGCTCGTGTGGTTAAGCCTGAACCTGTGTAAACCAGATTTGTAATAGTTAAGAATTGGGTTGTGGTGGTGGTCTCGTTGTTTTTCCCCGTGTTTGGGGTTTCCACGTAAATCTTGTGTTTCCTTGTCTTGTTATTTGTTTTTGGCTGTTATGAATCTTTTGGTTTTGTGCTCCTGTCAAAAGGTTTCTGTGATTTTTCATTGTCACAGAAAGTGGGATTTTTCCCAACAAAAAGGTCAATAATCATTCATTTTTTTTTTTTTTTTTTTTTTTTTCTTTCCCAAAAGATCGTGTACGCATACAAAGCCAGTTCTTTTAGATTCCAAAACAAAATCACACTCAAGAACAATGAACTTGTTATGGGTTAGCAAAAAAATAAATAAAATAAAATAAATAAAAATGACTAGACTCCTAGAATAAAGATTCACTAATGTTAATACTAGAACACCACTTCCCCGGCACGGTGCCCAATTTTGTGCGTAGTATATTTGCAAACAAATAATACTCGAGTACGAGTTAGTCGATCCAACAGGGAAGTGGTTGTGATCAAGCACTTAGTTACTAATTTATTTATTAGAGGTAATCCTAACATTATTTAGATGAATTGATTTTGCATAAAATAAATAAAATAAAACAAAGATTCCAGGATTTTGAAAACCAATTAGAGAGAAGATGAGATTCTTGGGATTCAAGTATTTAATCACTAGTGCCAATCTTAAGGAACAATATTAAAATCTGGGTTTTAACAAGTGTGAGATGTAAGGTGGGTATAGAGCTACTCTCGTAAGTACCCACTCTCGTGGCTTAAACACAAATAAACAAGATAAACATCAATAAATTCCTAAATAGCTATCATCTCTCGATGCGCAATATATCAAGAAATTAAATCCCTTAATAAATTACCCTTTCTCAAGGTGCAACAATTAAGGTGCAATCGTGTGTGCCCTAAGTTATGCCCAAACTCTCGCTGTGACACAAACAAAGCTATGAAGCAATAATTTGGCCCTAAAACTACTAGCAACAAGAATATAAAAACACAATTGCAACACCAAGTTTAACCCTATAATATACATTAAACAGAAACTGAGAGCTCAGACACATAAAAGGTTCATACACTTTACCCGATCTCTAAGAATTAGCCAAGCTGACAGTTACTAAAGCAAATAATAAAGAAATTAAAATAACAAAAATTTACAAAATTAACCAGACGATTTTCCTCAAATTTCCCATAACACATACACAATAATACCAAGAAACTTTGGATGGCTCTGATTTCTCTCTTCTTTGTTCTAGATTCTGGTATTGATACTTATTAGGGTTGAAGAAGACGTGATTTTATAGCTAATACTAATCTTGTTCATTTTGACTCTAAACTCGTCCTAGAATTTCTTTGCTCATAGAATTGACCTACAATGATTTAAAAACACTAAAAAAAAATCGTAAAACATTCAAAACAAGTGCGAATCATAACTAAATAATAAAATATAAAATTATGCAATTAAATTACCATAATTATGGACCTAAGCCTAACAAATATAATTAAATCAATACTAAAAGTGTGCACAAATAGGTGCACGTCACTAGTCACTCTTTTGTGATCATTATGATCAATAGGTATATTTGGCAGATTATTTGCTAAAAAAGCAAATTGACATCTTTTGAACTTTTGGTTCAATCGAACTATTATGTGGATTTTCAATACTGAAGATGAAGATCTTTTCATCCCATGAAAGTTCTCGGCATTCTATTAAAATTGGGCTCATATCTCCCCCTGATGCCGTGAACCGATCTTCATAAAGTATGTTTGTCAACGTACCTAATTATACGCATTGATCCCCTATCATGGGTTCTTGGTATTTAAACCACGAATGAGGTTTCTGTGATTTTAATACCCCACTTTTCTTAAACTTATTTACAGTTCTAAAACCAAAAATCAAGATAAACTAAGAAGCAGGTAAACAAACTCAAATAACAAACTAGTGGGAATGTCACCGCTACAACCACCACTCCATGGTGATCGCACAGGCTAAGGATGGAACTAAATCATTAAGTCAAACTACCATTTAAATTACTTAATTTAAATTCATTTGGAGAAAAACACTCCGATGTCTATCATTCAAACATAGGTAGCATAAGTCTACAATCCATCATCAAAGCATTAATAATAATAATAATAATAATAATATAATAATCAATAATAATATAATAATAATAATAATAATAAGAGTTTAGACTATTAGATCTACTAAACTAGTCTAACTCGATCAACTTCTCAAACGATGGGCCCACCTGAAAGGGGTTTTTGCAAAACAACAAGTAGACATAGGAAACACTCGTTAGCACGAAGCTAAGTATAACCACACTCAACCCTGTAAAGTACTACAATATATACTTTGGAAAAACATTTGCTCACATTCACAAATCAAGCAATCTCAACACTTAGACAACTTTAAGATAAACTACCAGCTTTCTATATGCTCGCATCCTATAATATCAACAAGCATGCCTTCAACGATAAATAACTCATCAACATAAACACTCCAACACATATTCATCACAGCAAAATTCATCATAACGAACTCATGCTATCAAGCAATTGCATACTATCAATCAAAACGAAATTATTCTCATGGTTTCAAGTTCTCGTCATGTAAACTAGATATAAAAGACATCAAAATGCAACTAAGGCAATCATACTCAATATACAATCTCGATTAATGATTCTTAATACGTAATCTAGTGCAAACATTCTCATTATGCAATCTCGTGCAATACTATACTCAAATGCAATCTCATGCAATTATTATAAGTATACTTATACACTCGTTCGTAAATAGAATACTTTTATGTGGAGGTCTCTTAGAGCCACAAGGACTCACTTGTTTTTTTCTCTTAGAGTCGCAATGACTCGCTTTCTTAGAGTCGCAATGACTCGCTTTCTTAGAGTCGCAATGACTCGCTTTCTTTACTAATGGATGAGGTAGGAACTTCACCGTAACATGAATGAACCTATCTCGGTACGGCCTCTAACCGACCAATGCTCATCTCATCCACCGAACCACTCTCTTGGTTCTAAACTCAACTCTGTGGAATCAGGTATCGAACTTTTAGCGTGCACACTCCCTAACCAGGATTCCAAGCCTGGCAGGCAGTTTCCAACCTCGTAACGTGGGAATACGCCGTGTTACATATATTGGAACTGCAATGTCCATTTCTTTCTTTCCGAGAGGACGTAGTCCAAACGGGTCCTCCAAAACAAAGTTTTCCTCACCATAGATATATCGCTCATGCATATCATATATGCAACACTTAACTTATGCAAAAGACATGCACATTACTTCTCAATTCATTCTCAAAAGGCAAGATAAAGATGGCTCTTCATGGAAATGCGGTTTTTTGGAAAATAATACTTAGGCTCACGTTGGCCACTTATGCACGTTTAAAACATGATATAATTGGAATACAATTTACTGTACAACATGCATCAAATCTATATATCACAGTGATCTCTCAAGAACACACAATCATGCTTGATTTGCCACATATCATACACTGTATACTTTCACAATAATAAGAAACTATAATTTCCATTGAACATAAAACACATTCTAGTCATGCTTCTCTAACAATTCTCATTCGCAAAATGTTCATGATTCTATATTCAACTACTCAATTATCATCAGGAAGGCAAGGCAAGCAAAATCCCAAAACAGAGAACTCAGACAACATTTCTGTGAAACATTATTTTTGTGAAACATTCCATCACAAATTCTACTATAACATGCTCATTCCTAATCCAAATTTAACAAAATCAAAGTCCAAACGTGCGTCAAACGGCCCGAGGTACCGAGCCGCAAGGGCCCGTGACACCTGGTCCGAAACGACACGTAGCTGAGCCACAAGGGCCCGGCCATTGCACATGAGCAACTCACGGACCATGGGGCGGGGCTCAGCAAGGCCCGTCTCCTCAAGCCGCTAGCTTGCTGGCTCTAGGCAACGGCCTCTCTCCTATGGCCGTTCCCTAGGCCCGGTTGGCCACGGCTCTAGCCAATGGTCCCTTGTTGGGCCATTGGCTGGGGGCGGTACATCTACCGGTGCACACTGCTTGTGCACCAGATGATTTCTTCTCATCTGTAAAGCATTCTCTGGCAATTATAGCACATCCAGAACATCAACAATACATCATAAACAAGTAATAGATCACTTAATAGCTCAAGCACTTCAAAAATCTTGCATTTTTACTCATTTCTACCTATGAAACAAGGCTTCACAGAGCCAACACTTAAGATGGGAGTCCATGGGGTTATACACTTTATAGATCAAAAGTTACTAGTAAAATCCTCCTATGGGAGACATAGTATTTCCCAAAATATAAGAATGTACTAACTGAGTAGTTTTAGGAAAATAATAGAATAAGTTTAAAATTCTTTGTGATCAAATGTATATCCCATACATAGTTATATATGTATATATTCTCAAAATCAAGTATAACATTCCAAAATATATTACTCATAATATAATTCTTGAAATAAAGCTTTCTTTGGCAAATCATAGCTTTTGGTAGTTTAAAGCCTTCTCAACATATTTATGATTTTCTATAAAAAATACTTTTTAAATATAAATAACCCTTCAAGCCCCAAATATAATAAATATACTCCAAGATAATTTTTTAAATGTTGAAGTAGCTCAAGTGGAATAGGTTTTGATTATTAAACAAGGGGTTAAGTGTTCAAATCCCACCTTAAACAAATTTTTCGAAGCAAAATAGCATAAATAAAATTAAAAAAGAAGTTACTACCCTAGGATTCAATCCCAAACATAACAAGGAACACACTAGTTCTCTAACCAATGTGCTACAACAACCCTTAATAGTAGATTTTCCGTAGATCCTTTACTAAGCACCGTTGGCTAGCGGGTCTTGGTAACGGATCTCGTGTAGATCTGTTACTAAGTCCCGTTGGTTGGTTTCTGCTACTCTCTACTCTCTACTTTCCTTCTCTTAACAACACTGATCAGATACTCAAACTCCACAAAATCACACAGCATATCAACAACAAATAATTTACATTTCATCATTCTAACACCCAAAATACATATATATACACACTTGAACAACAATCACGTAACTTAGGGCAATATACTAGATTTGGGAATCGATGGGTTATACCTCAAGCTTCAACCTCAAGAATTCTTCCATCTCCAATCTCAAGCTAGGTCTTCTTCTTTACCATCTCCATTTCTCAAGCAACAACCAACGCAAACAAACACATCTAGCATTGATAATCTCATCTTAGAAATAAGCTAACCAAATGAAATGGGGGAAGATATCTTACCTAGTCTTGAAATCTAAGCTTGGGAAGAAGAAGAAGCTCCAAAAATGAAGAAGATGAAGATGATAGGGAGATGAAGAGAGAGACACGAGAGAGCTGTAGATTTTCTTGAAATGAATAGCGCACAAGGAAAAAACTATCTCTTATACTTAGAGTTTGGGGGTAAATATGTAAAATAAAATTGTAGGGTCCGCCTTGCATCATGAATTATAGTCTAGAAAGATAGTTTTTGAATAACTTGGGGTCAAAATAGATTTCCTAAAAGATAGTTCTAATTAAAACGTTTGGTTCATGCTTCATAGGTTCCTTTCTGATATCACTCAGATTGACTTTTGGATCAAAAACTTGGTACGCAATGTACCCGAAAATCTAGGATTTTAGATTTAAAATAAGTGCCGGTGTTGAATTTACTTAAAAGTGGCTCAAAATAATTTATTCAACATTGATTCTATTGCAAAAATTTTTACGGAGTGAAAAATGGCTATTTCGGAATCTCTTAAAATCGGATTTATAAAATTAAATTTTGGGTTGTCACAGTGATAGCCCTTTAGAGGTATGTTATGGTAATATATGAAAATAGACTGTGTACGAAAATAACGTAGATAGAAAAATGTTACTTCTGAAACCATGTACTAGGTGAAAAAGTGGGTATAGCAATTCTTGAGGGATTGGCTTGTGATATGCAGTGAGTCAGACTTGGTAAAAAATTACTTGACTCATAGTAACGTCAAGCAATCCTTCGGGGATTGATGGGATAGGTTAACCATTTTTTGTCAAGAATTCATTGTGAAGGTTCATCCTAAAAGGGTGACTTAGAGAATTAAAATCCTTAATCTACCTTTGGACAAATAAATATATAAAAAATGAGGGCTATAAATTTAAATATCATATGCCCAAATCTCATGTCAAAGAGTTTCTATAGCAGAAACTAGCACTGTAAACATGTCATAGCCTTTAATTGTTATCATATGCAAGATAATGTTTAGCAACGACAGGTGCAACCTAACCATATTGAGAATTCATGCTATTGTCCCACTTATAAGTTGGGTGATGAATCTCAATAGCTATGGCCTATAGCAAATAAAAATTGCCAACAAGAGAAATAACAAAATCTGTTAAGAGATTATATGCTAAATGTTGTCAATTAAAGAGAATTGTCATTATGTCTTGGACACCAAAATCTCAATTGAGTCATGCACATCCATTAAATAAAGGGTACCATATTTGGTACACACAAAGCATGACATGACAAGATATATTCTTATTAATTCATAACTTAGAAAAATGAGAGAAGTACCGTTAGCCGAAGAATAATGAGCACATGTTTGCTGCCGGGCCCATTCATTCTTATTTCGAGGAGTCAAAACAACATTTTTCAAGCAAGCTCTCATTTTATGTCATAGTTTCATACAAGCATGAAAACATCACAAAATAGCAAGATATACAAGCTGAAAACGGCAGAAAATTTCGAAAATTTTGACCTGGATTGTAGAATTTTCTGGGGAAAACGGTAACACATTTTGACACAAAATTTTGCAGATGTAGTTCAGCAAGTCTAGAAACGTACATAAAAATTTTCATGTCAATCCAAGGTGTGGAAGTATTTTTTTATGATGGGTTTGTGGGAGATAATAGCCATAAAACGAATATTTATAACACTTAATGGAAATTTGTACATAAATCTACAGATATTTAAACTGTAAAGTACTTAATTTGAGATAAATTTATAGGTAATTCAACTTTTTCTTGTAGTGTTTTTATCATTATTTATATATAATATATTATATTATATTATATAATATAATAATATAAACAATTTTGAATTTTTTATATTTAAAAATTTAAAAGATATTTCAAAAGAATAAATTACTAAAATAGTCACTTGACTATATCTATTTGACTGATTTGATCTTTGCATCTAAAAACTATAATTTGGTTCTTTTGACATCATTTCATAAACCAATTTCGTCCTCTTACCAAATTGACAAGATATTTTGAGGATATAATCGGTCACATCACTATTGAACCATTTGAATATCATTTATTTAACCAATTTGATCCGCATATTTGACGATATGAGGATCAAATTGGTTAAACAAATGTTAGTCAAATGACTAAATTAGTTAAATCATTTAATTAACCAATTTGGTCCGCATTTTGACGATATGAGGATCAAATTGGTTAAACAAATGTTACAAATGATAAATTAGTAAATTGATATAATCAATAGACTATTTTTGTAAATTTACATAGAGATAAAATATGAGTAAATGACCATATTAACCTTATGTTCAAGGGATCATTTTGAAATTTAATATAAATATATGAAAAAAAAATTAATAATTATTTTACTTTTGCGACATATATTGACTAAGGCTGTGTTTGGAAATTCGAAAAAAACTACTGAAAATTATTTTTTGAGATTTTGATTTTTTAGATGCAATTAGAACATTTTCTGTTGACTGAAAAAATGTGATTATTTTAGTGAAAAATGACTTTCACAAAAATTTGGTGGAAGTCATTTTCTGCTAAGATTCAGAGCATGATTTCCGCTGAAAATCCTAGTTATGTTTTTTTTTTTCTAGGTTTCCGACGGGACCAAAGAAAAAACATAGAGATCCAAGGAAGAAGAAGAGGAGATCCACCGGTAATGCTAAGAAGCAGAGAAACGGCATGAGCTGAAGCTTTACGTTTCGTTATCCAATCTTTCTCTCTCTATATATATTATATATATGCATGTATGTATATAAATATAAAAATTATATTAATATTATTAGAAATATTTATATTTAATAAAAATAATTTAAATATTTATATATATATTCTACTCATTTTCCAGAAAATGAACCAAACACAATAAGACAATTTTTCATATGCAAACCAAACACTATAAAAGGAAAAATTTTCTAAAATGACTCATTTTCAGAAAATATTTTCCCTACTTTTCAAACAGACCCTAAACTTAAAACTTATTGCATTGAACATACAGTCAAAGCAAATGTAGAACTCGAGAAACTATTATACAGACAACACATATTTAAAAAGACAGATTATGAAATATGTTATTGTTGGAAGAACGTAGTTGAACCACTCTTATATGCATAACTGAATTATCGGTTCATTCCTCCTTGAACTCCAGGAGCCGTCATTGCCACTCCCATAATTTTGTCTCTGCATATTTCCTTCCCATCCTTGACAAAGAGAAATGATTCATTAATATTTTTTGTTTTTTTGTTTTTATATATTACAGACTCAGTATTTTCTCAACTTATTGAAGCACATATTTACAGCCATCATTCTATATTGTACATAGTTATACTTATTGTATCGAAACAAAGTGTAATCATTTAAATTATTCATAATAGATTATATCATTTCATATCCTATTTTCTATTTAATTTTAAAAATGCATACTTTGAAGTTTGAATATGTTAAATATTTGCACTCGATGGACTCAATCAATGTTGACTTGTTCTCATAGTATTGCGCACATAGCTCAAGTCAGCATACAAAGGAGGGGATATATTCGAATTATTCTTAGTCAACTAAAAAGAAATTAAAAAGTCAAAAACTACTATGAAGAATCATAAGTTTCAAGTAAATTAATGAATTATATATATATATAATATATATATATATATAGGTATAGTATATATATATATATAGTTTTGAGTAATGTTTCCTCATCCTTAAAAGTTCCCTTTAATAATTTTCTTTCCTTAAACATGAATTGTTTTGATTGTTACTTATTTTTTCCCTTTTATTAAAATTAATGGGAGCCGCCATTCATGACCCCCAATAAATCTATCAAATCTAAAAAAATTACTTAGGCCTATTTGGTGAAAATAGTTAGTCTATAAGAAACTTTTGGACTTATTTGACTACTATTAGCTGTTTGACTTAGTTAAAAATTTATAATCAATATGAGTGCTTGGGGTTTTTTAACAACTTATTGTTTCAAAATGCTAAAAATAAAAAAACTGCTCAAAGTAGTTTTTCCCGATTAACTTTTTGATAAAGTCACTTTGTATGTAATCCGCTAACAACGAACAATTAATTTACCAAACACTTTTGTACAATAAGCTAATTCTATCAACTAGTCAAACACACTAACTTAATCAACTAACAGCTATTAGCTAATAACCATTATTAACAACACCCCCTTAAGATTCCGGATATTCAAAATCATATTTAGAGATAATCCAAACACATTCATACCTACCTTAACAATAGTCTTATAGTTACTTATTTATCAATCCAATTTACCATTCTACTAAATATACCTTAAGTCATGAAATTAAAAATAAGTTTTAAAAGTGAGATATATATATATATATACAAGTGACATGTCGAATCCACGGTGTTTGAGTTCACGGTACTCTTGACACAGAGCGCAGCTATCAGCAAAAATGAACAGAGGCAATCTCCGCAGGGGCTTTCAGGCAACATATATTGCTTCCTAAGCTTTGTGCGATAGAAGCATGAATAGAAACAAGGGCATCCAATAACAGCTGATATGAGACAATACAGGGCTCCACTTGCCCCACAAGCTACAATCCACATAAACAAATAAGTAAATGCTAAAAATTAACTAGATTCATGACTCCACTTGTGGATCAAGAACCTGAGATTTTAGGTAAGACTGACTCATTTTATCTATCATAATCTATCATATTTAATTATTACCGAATATTTATTGGTCAAACTAATTATATCTTCTTTATTTTTGTAAAATATTTTTAATTTTTGTGCTTAATAGTATTTTGAATGTAGTTTTAAATGTTTAATATATATTAATACTAAACTTAGGGTCCGTTTGAAAACATGAAAAATATTTTTTGAAAAATAATTTTTAAAATATAACTCATTTTTCAAAAAAATATTTTAATTTTTTAGTGTTAGTAGTTGAAGGTCAAAAAATTACATTTTTTTATTTGCCTAAAAGTAAATAAATTGTATTGTTTATGTTTAGTTCATTTTTTTGAAAAATGAACATATTATTATTTGTTAAATAATAATAATAATAATAATAATATACAACAAAAATAATAATAATAATAATAATGGTGATTATTTTATTCTTTAAAAATCCAAAATATGAGAAATCAAAAAATAATTTGCATAAGTCATTTTTCGAGTTTTTCAAACGGACCTATAATACTATAAAATGAGACAGAAGTAGTATTTACTTACAAGTTGCCCTTTGTCCGTAATTTCGGCAATCGTTCCAAATGTGATGCAAGGGCACCAGCATGTTATGCAACCTGCAAAAATCTAATACTAAATGAAATGTTTTTAAAAAAAAAAAAGAAAAGAACGGAGTGCATGCGCCAGATACAGTATATATAGAGAAAGAAAGAGAGAAACAGAGATTATACCATACATATTCGAATAAAGTAAACATTGAAGCATATATACGTAACAATTGAGACATCATCACAGCAGTCACAGGACCGGAAGACCAAACGGCGGGAGCTTGAAATCGGCGGGTGGACCACCTACCGGGATGCCAACCGGAGGCTCTTTGTGGAGCGGCGGAGCAGAAGGCGGCGGAGATTTATTATAACGCTTGAAAACTGATGGATTATATTTAATTAGGGCCGGAGTTTGGGGGGGGGGGGGGGGGGGATCGGATATTGAAGTTATGAATGAGAGAAATGAAGTTAATTGTGGGTATTTATAGGGGTAACAGTAAAGGAATATAGGAAGTTAAATAAGAACTGTCAGAAAATATTGGTCTTGGAAGTGTTGGGGTTTGGTAAGGTTAAAAAATAAGATCGGTCAGAAAAATACTATCCTGGGTAACTACAAGGAAGGGAGGGAAAGTCTTCGAGTATTTGATACATACAGAAGACAATGAAAGTTTAAATTAAATGAATTACTTACAAAATAATACTCTCCTACTATTCCCTTAAATTGGTTTAACCCTCTTCCTATATCATTGTTATCTGTCATATGTTAATATTTATTAATCAAAATCAACTATATTTCTTTTTGTTTCTTGTAGCATTTCTTAATTATTTTTAAAATTTATATTAGTGTGTGGTTTAATAAATATTTTAATATAGTTTTTTAAATATATAAGTTGATAACAAATACATGATACATACATAGCATACATACATTACATACTGATGAATATATCAGACTGGGTCTGGCCCAATAGGCCAGGGGGAGCCCAAGAGTAGATGGGATGGACCTCCCCGGGCCCAGCCGGCTACTGCATGGGAAGAATAGCTTGCATGGCGGCTGGCACGCGAGAGGCATCCGCACATAGCGGGAAGCGCAGGTTATAGCCGCATGCGAGGAACGCGGGGATGGTTACGTGCATGCAGGGACGTGCGGGTGGCGACTTCGACACGCCGTAACCGGTCGTGGGTGGGCTATGACGACTGCACGGGGCGCTCGAAGAAGAACATGGCGTGAATGGGCGCACCGGTGGTGGTGATCGCGGCCGGTGCGCAGGTGTACTAGGGGGGTTGGCGACCAACGCGTACCGGATGTGGGCGGTGCGGCGATCGGAACCGTTGAAGCGAGAGGATGGCGGTTGCAGTGCCGAGCATGCCGGGAGCCGGCGGGAAGCAGCGGCGTACGAAACCGTCCGTGGCCGCACGAGGCAGGCCGCGGATGCGGGGAAAAGAGAGTGGGCGCGCGTAAGAAGGCTTCGGAGGTGCGCGAGGGGGTGGCAACGTGTTGTTAGCGCGGGATGAGTGAACTCCGACCGTGGTGGTGCAAAAGGCGCCTTCGCACAGTATATAGAAGGGGGAAGGGGCTCGTGATTTGGGGGGCCGAGGAAAAGACGGATAAGACGGGAAATAGCTGGGTGGGATAGAAGTTTTGTCTTCTAACGGCAGAATCCATAGTTCGACTCCAAGGCATCGGGATTTTGGCTTTGTTATCCATTATTTAGTTATCTAAGTTAGTATCGTGATTTCTGCGTTACCACTGCTCTGGGCCTAGGGTTGGCTTGCACGTACGTTCATTCCTATTTTGGGCCGCGCGCGTTTGGCTTTATACACTGCTCGTTTAATTCCGGTTGTATTTACTCGGTTTATGTGGACGCCCGATCCATTAAAACCATCATTGGCACCGTCTGTAGGGACCGGGCAACGAAAGTTACGTTCCTGAGTTTCTCCTTCTAACGTTGCCGATGTCACGTGCAAGTCCCAGCTTGGAGTTAGATGGCCGGACTTTTCGGGATGCGCAAATCCGACCGGGGCCGCCGATCCGAGCTTCCCGATGAGGCGGAGGCGTCCCGTGGTCGCCGAGCCGTTCGAACCCGCCTGAGCGTCGGGTCGCCCAAGGACTGTCCAAGACCCACGACGTTGAGGGCCCTCGGCCAACCGTGGTTCAGATCCCCACCGGGCAGGCGGCGGGGCAGGGTGAGAAGGCCCTTTAACCGATAACAGATGGTGGCGGTGGCGGTAAGCCCGTTCCCACCCGGGACCAAGCGTACGAAGGGGCCAGAAAGCTCTAACTGGGGCAAGCCAAGGCACCGAGCATACGACGATAATGAATCGGGAGGTGAGAGCACATATCACACCACGAGCAGTAGGGTTTGCAGGGGAGGACAGTTACTTGTCCCCCAGCACCAAAAATTCGCAAGAGGTGGCGGAAGGGAATAGATTGCCCAAGGTCGTAGAGCTACTTTGAATGGAAAGAGGGAGGCGACACCGACCATGATGCTCGGATCGAAGTCACCCCCCCCCCTCCCTTTCACCGGAGAAATCATGAGGACACCCTTCCCCCTCCAATTTCAAATCGCCCAAAGTATCAGACGTTTCGATGGCCAGGCGACCCCCAAGAGCACAGTATGACCTACCCATGCCACCATGATGCCTCATGGGGAATCATCGGAGGGCATGATGTGCAGGGCCTTCTTCTCCCACCCCTGAACGGGGCCCAGTGCGCAACGTTGGTTTAAACCAAAATCTCCAAGGCGGAACGTCCGATTCTTTCCACGACCGGCGCAAGGTTCATTACCATTTCTTGAGAGGAAGGAGATCCGGAAGCATTTCACAAACACCTTTACCACCGTGAAGCAGGGGGGGGAGTCCTTGACTGACTCCCTTATCCGATGGTAAGCAGAAGAACGGAACGGTGGAAAGACATAGACGACAAATCGGCCATTGTCATGTTCGTCGACACCTTGAGGGCAGGCGATTTGTACAAGAGTTTGAGACGCAAAACCCCGAATACCTATGCGGCTCTAATGGCGAAGGCCGACAGGTATGCGGAGGCCGAGGAAGCAAATCAGCTTAAAGGATGCGGCGACGACAACCCCCCCAAGAGGCCACGGGTAGGCGAGTAGTCTAGTAAGTTGGGCTGGAGGAGCACGAACACGCTCCCAGAAAAGCCCAGAGGAGAGAAAGGAAAGGCGGTAGACGCCGCAAACCCCGTAAGGGCGCATTGGGCGCCCCCACCATGGGCTCTATGCCCTCCCCCACGGGGACCGCCGCCGGGCCCTTTCACCCCTATCAACACCAGGCTGAGCGAGATATTGGCCTACGCAGAAGAATGTCAGATGGTCAAGGACTCGGAGCCCCGCGGCCAAGGCGCTCCGGCTCAGGGCCGAGGGGGATATTTTCGGTTCCATCGCAAGCCCGGGCATAGCACTGACGAGTGTCAGGCTTGGAGGAAGGAGATAGAAGTCCTCATCCAGTCCGGCCAGCTGGGGAATTTCATCGACTAGAGTAGGATGTACTTCGGGAATGTATGGAAAAGGGGAGCGGCGGGAGCTAATGAGAGCCCCAATTCCTCGAGGGAGAAGACGAAAAAGGAGCCCAACGACAAGGAAAAGCGCCTTGTGATAAACGTAATCTTTGGAGGATGGCCAGCGGGCGAAGACGGAACGGGATACGTGGCGTCCGTCGAAGAACCACCCTCGGTCAAGAGGCCAAGAAGGGAAGCCATCACCCTCACTGATAGCGACCTCCCACGCGAGGGGGCCTCGCCCAAGGAAGCCATGGTTATCTCAATGGAAGTCAATGGCCCCTGGATCAGACGAGTGTTGATAGACACAGGGAGCAGCGTGAACATCATGTATCACGACGTCTTCGTCAGGCTAGGGTTTTCCTAGGATCAGTTGAAGGCAATCAAAACCCCCCTGGCCAGGTTCACCGGAGACACGATCGAAACGGAGGGGATGATCCGACTGCCCGTGGAACTGGGTACCCCGCCGTGTGCGCGGCAGGCGGTGATGGACTTCGTTGTAGTCAAGATAACCTGCGCCCACAACATCATCTTGGGGAGGCCAGGGCTAATCGAGATAGGAGGGATCTTGTCGATGGAGCATTTGTGCGTAAAATTCCACACACCCCGCGAAGTGGGCGTGGTGCGTGGTGATCGGCGATCCGCCCACGAATGCTATGAAAGAGCTTGCCAGAAAATCGACCGACTCCCCATCCACACGGTGGAGAAGGAGACGAAGGAAACATCAACGACAAAGGGTCCTGAGCCCGCGGTAGAATTAGAGGAGATACTGCTGGACCCCTCTCAACCGGAAAAGACAGTGAAGATAGGGAAGGGCCTCGAGAGCGGCCTGCGGAGGAAGTTATCGAGGTTCTCCGGCGATACGCGACCCGTGTTCGCATGGGGACCAGAGGACATGCCGGGGGTAGATCGGTCCGTAATCTCGCACCACCTGGCGGTGAACCCCATGCACAAGCCCGTCAAGCAGAAACGCCGACACTTGTCCGCCGAGCGAAGGGCGTTTCGTCAAGGAGGAAGTAGAGACCCTGTTATCCATTGGGCATATTCGAGAAGCTATGTACCCCGAGTGGTTATCCAACGTGGTACTGGCACCAAAGCCGCCCACCTGGCGGATGTGCGTGGACTACGCGGATTTAAATAAGGCTTGCCCTCAGGATCCTTTCCCGCTACCCCGCACCGATCAGCTAGTAGACGAGACGGCCGGGTGCGAGCTGCTGAGCTTCATGGACGCGTTCAAGGGGTATCATCAAATCTTCATGGCGGAGGAGGACGAAGAAAAAACCGCGTTCGTCACCCCGGACGGTGTCTACTGCTACCGGGTAATGGCCTTCGGCTTAAAAAACTTTGGGGCCACCTTCACGCGCATGGTGGCGGAAATCTTCAAAGACCTACTAGGGAACATCATGGAGGCCTACATAGACGATATGCTCGTGAAGAGCAAGCAGGCCAAAACTCACCCGCAATACCTGACGTAGTGCTTCGAAGTTATGTCACGTCACAACTTGGCCTCAACCCGAAAAAATGTGCTTTTGCAGTGAAAGGGGGAAAATTCCTAGGTTTTATTGTAACCCACAAGGGAATAGAGGTTAATCCGGCCAAAGCCCAAAGCATCCTCGACATGAACCGCCCAAGTCCGTGAAGGATATCCGACGACGAACGGTAAACTAGCAGCCCTAAGACGTTTCATGTCCAAAACTAGCGGAAAGGTCGCTTCCCTTCTTTCAGGTCATGAGGAGAAGAGACGGGTTTGTGTGGAAGAACTCCCATCAATACTATGGGCTTATCGAACTACACCGCGGAGGGCGACCGGGGAGACACCTTTTGCTCTTGCATATGGGTGCGAGGCTCGGGTACCCATGGAGGGGCACATACAAACAGGTAGAATGCTGCAGTACGAGCACGGACAAAACGACGAGGATGTAAGAGTGGAGCTAAATTTACTAGAGGAAAGAAGGGAACAAGCTCGTAAGAGCATAGTAGAGTATCAAAGGGCCGTTAAGCGAGACCACGACATCCGCGCTCGCCGTAACACTTCCAAGTAGGGACTTGGTACTCCGCCGCCGGGAAGCCAGTAAGCCGTTACAAGGCGGTAAGTTAGCCAAAAATTGGGAAAGGGCCTTACAGAATAGCTGCCCTCGTGCAAGAAGGCACCTACAAACTGGAAACCGCCCAAGGTCTTCTGATAGACCGCTTGTGGAACGTGCACCACCTGAAGCATTTTTTCAAGTGATCGAGGGTCACGAGAAGTGGCACGAATAAAACAATTGAGGTATTTTATTTAATATTGTACGCATCGCTGTTGCTGCTTTTATATTTTTCTCTTTCTTTTCTTTATTTCATTTCGCCCTTCGGGGCAAATCTAATAAAATCAAGGAGCTTTCATCCCTTGAAATCCCATTATGATCTAACACACATGCACGTGAACTCGGTTCCGGCATGCACACTTCACCCTACCTGCGACACACAGTCCGCAGCCAGCGTGCCAGTCCCAAAAAAAAAAAATGGGGACCTACATGGTGTATAATGCTAGCATGAGGCAGCAGGCAGCATATACACCAGTATACCATCGTTGAAGGGGACGCGATCCCCAAGGTGAGAGGTATACACACATTCACCCGGGCTTGTAGGGTAAGGTACGCAGCCCGGCGTGCGAAAAAAAAAAAAACTAATAATGCAGGGTGTATTGCCATGCGCAAACGCGCAAAGGATAGGCACGCTGACACAAAGGCCGATCGGATTCGAGAACAAAACAAGCAACAAAACAGACACCATAGCGCCAAATATCTAAGACAGCAAAGCAGGAAGCAAAGAAAAATGCTTTGGTACTCAAGCGACCAACATGCACCACAGTGCCCAATCTAAAACAATAAGGATGAAAGCAAAAAGCAAAATACTATTCTGGTAACTGAGACACACCCCCGATTTGATTAACGCGGCGCGGCCAACCCATCAGCTGAACTCGAGACACCGGAGGAAGTACGAGCCGTGTAGCCATCGGCACTGGACGGATTCACGCTGCCAGCACCGTCAGTACCTGGCCCAGAGGATGGATTAGATGGCGTAGCGATAGCTGAACTAATCCCGCATCCCGGCCTCTCCGGAGTAATCAAAAAGGCGCTCCCCGCCGGGGAAGGAGTCGTGGGGATCACAGGCTGGGGAGGTTGCTGAAGCGGCAAGAGATCGGGTAGTTCCCATCCATCAACGCTGAAAGTTGAAAAACGGCGACTCAATTTGCCATACAGTACTTCTTGCATCTGCCTCTGCCCCATATAAAACGTGGCCTCACCTTCGCGGACTATCCGGCTTTGCCCCCCCACCCCCCCGGCGTTTCGCGCAACCACACCTCCGCAATAGGGGCCATGGCAACACGAGCACCTACGGTGGTCGCCCAATCTTGGAAAACCCGCACGGGAGCCGGGCAAACAAATTGACGAGGATCCTGGGCCTCTCGCCATTCGATCATAGCGTCCACCATTGGCGAGCCTGACATAGGGAAGGTCGCCAGCCACGCCTGCAGTAACGAGGACATGTGCGACACAGCATGCTCATTCGCAGCACGAGCAAACTCGTCAGAACTCCGCCAGTTCCGAATCGCGGTCTGCGCAATAGTCGCTTGAGCGGCCTCCTGGAGAGCGCATCGCGCCTGCAAAGCCGTAAACTCTTCCTTCAACCGATCGTGTTCCGCAACCAACGCGTTATGCTCTGCATACATCTGCGAATACCTCTGTTCTGACCCAGCCAGATCGGCAGCCAGTGCCTCCCGGGCCCGCTCAGATTCGGCGTACTCGCGGGATGCCGCATCCAAACGATGTTGAAGCGCGATCGCCTGCATGGCCACCTACGGAAAATAAAAATAAATAAATAAAACCAGAGGTGCATAGGTACTCACATTCATGCTATCACCCACGAGATGGGAGCTAAAGGCATCTATGGAGCTGTCATCCATCCAGAACCGCTTGGCCGGGGTAATCATGTCATGCACGTTGCGTCGGATAAACTCTATATGCTCAGGTTTATAAGGCTGCAACGCCCGGGTGGCACCCCCACCGGAGCTCCGCGCGGTGAGAGGATCATGCGGCTCATACTCCTCGCGCCTTGACCGAGACAGTGGCGAGCCGGGACCTCCAACCGAAGCAGCGCGGGATGCAACGTACGGCCGTGGCGGGTCCACCGCATCCACCATCATTGAGGATGATGGACCTCCATCCAAGGTGGGGTTGGGTAATGCGCCAACCAACGAATCCTCGTCATCGGAATGTAAGGTAGCCTGGCCGCAAGTGCGGTACGAGCGGTACATCTGCGGCGTACTGCTAGCCGGGGCTATGCAACACAGAGAAAGAAACTTTTCAACAATAAATATTAGTGAATAATATATGCACAGGCATGCTAATTTAATGAAGCGGGCGAAAGAAAGAAACTCACGAAAAGAGAGTCGGTCGCTTAGCTGGGTGATGTGCAGAGGATCATGATATCTCCTGTGATCGTACGGCCCACTGGCGCAAAGGAGAGCGCGATGGGAATCCAGTCTGGTGTACGTAGATGGCACGACATGGTTGATTCGAGTAGACCAGACGTTGGAAAAACCCAACTCCTCGACGCTACTCGTATATTCCACGTACACAAACTTCTCCTTCCAATTCCGAAGGGAAGGAGGGGGAGTCAAGAAGGTGCAACTGGGATTAGGATGGAGATGCAGGAAAGGGCCGGTTTGACCTACGCTGAACAAATGCAGGAAAAGGGATAGCGAAGGCGGTACACTAAACCTCACGACAGCGGGTAAGAAAACAAGTAAAAAACTTGTGTACGTTGGGGGAGTTGACAGGGAATGGCATTGTGGGCTCGAAGGAACCCCGCCACCCAATGGATGCAAAGGGAACTGGAGGCCGGCTTGGACGGAGTGATAATGGACGGTGACCATCAGAGACTCGGAGGGTCAGTCATGGTGTGAGACGCCCCAGGTACGGTCATTTTTAATCCTTCCCCCAACCTGCACAACAACAGCATGATCTTCCAGCTAATGAGGACAAAAAGGAAGCCTCACCTGAACATGATCACTCGATACTTGGTGAAAATCAGGAAGCACCACATCGTGATGATCGCAGAAATTCTTCTCCAACACACATTGAGGACGATTCAATCGCTGAGTCCCCACGGACTATTATGACCTCATGTGAGAAACTGTTCATTCAGCTGAACTTATTCACAAGCAATATCTCGCCTTGAGAGAGAAGGACACGAGAGTAATAAATGACTTATGTCAAAAAGTCAATCTACTCCTCGATGCACGATCACAGCCACAACCTCAGCCACAGCAACCGCATCCTCCTCATGACAAAATTCTTGAACAATTGATGAAAAGAATTAATGAGATCTTGAAGAGAGTACAAACAAAGTCGCCCGCCAACAACACGAGATCAAGCATTCTCATTATGGTCTCAAGGAACGTGTTGACCTGGCATGTACAAAGATTGACACTTACCAAGACAACTCATATCAGCTTGGTGGTATGCTCTTCAAAATGTCTGGGATATGATCAAGACATCCTTCCTTGCAATCAACCAAATCCCACACGAGCGCGGCGGGAGGAAAAACAGCACGGGCGGGGCGGCGGCCCGGGGCGCGCGGCCGCGGGCCCGAGAGCAAAGGAAAAAGCCGCGGAACAAAGCGCCGCAAGGGGCCGCGGGGGGCCCGGACACAACACAACACACAAGAGCACAACACACACACCACACACACACAGACACATCTATAACATATATATATATATATATAGAAGGATAAGGTGTGAGTGCCTTCTTGGGCAGGTTGTGCGGGTGGACGCATATTAAGTATTAATTTGACGCACTTAAAGTACAAAACACACGCACATTAAGCACGCAAACAAAACACATCAAGAATACAAACTCACACATGTTAAACACAAAACTCACGCACCTTAATTAAGCACAAAACACGCACCTTTTAAGTTCCAACAACTATTCACATTAAGCACAAAACTCACGCATGTTAAGTACAAACTCACGCACTGTAAGTACAAAACTCACGCCCAGAGGCCCCAGACTCTACTCATGAGCAGTGTGCCTAGCTCATTTGGATTAGCCTCATGATCAACAGATTAAACAAACTGATAACAGTAAAATTTCAAGATTATTATATTCATGAGTAGTTCAATTCATTGTAATGGTCATCTTCCTAAGCTAATTCAAATGGTGGATCCCATGAAACCATAATACATGTATGTACTTGAAGAGTGAAAGGTTGGTAATGGGACCAATATGCGGGCATTGGGTTCCTTTTGTTTCACAGAATTTTTTTTTTGGAACTACAAACGGGAGGGAACACCCAAGACTGAGGATATAATACTAATTTACTAAGTTAGCATCTATTTATTACGGAGTAGTACTAAGCTATATTTTTCTAGATATATTTATATATGTTGATTAGGGATGGTAATTTCAATTCTCATAGACTTGACAGGGATCTTTGATCCCAGCTCTAATGGGGATAGGAATAGAGCCACCCTACCATACATTAATTATGAAGATCGAATACAAACTTAAGTACTAAATTAATATTTGAATTTGATAGTTTAAATTAATAAATTAATATTTAATTTTTTATTTAAATATTAAATTGTACTAAACTATTAATTAACTATAGAGTTGACCGATTTGGAGTGTGATTTCTCGCCTACAAAATCACAAAAACAATGATGGATAAAATTTTATATTTTCCATGGGCCGGATGAAGTCATGAAATGAAGACGAAGAGTATAATCGTTATGCATTGGAATCATCTTCACCATGGATGGTGAATACAGACGGTGCCCGTAAGTGATACGTTATCTTCCACTAATCAATTTTTTTTTTTAATTCATACGACTTTATCATTTCTGCGATTTTATAAAAAAAATTCATAATCTCATCTCATTTAAATTCATAATTTCATTTAAATTCAAAATCGTGAACGGATCCAGAATCGCCGGTTCACGGTTCAGGATCTAATTTTTTTATTTATAATTTAATAAATTGAAATCCAAATATTGGGTTCTGGATCTGTCATAACCGAAAATTTTCAATTCGATTACTATAGTGTCCGGTTCAGTTCGAACCGAACCGTAGTCATCTCTACGTATAAGCAATAATTTTTGGAGAAGAAAAAA